>KK122444.1:19118-34725 GCA_000611955.2 Stegodyphus mimosarum | reverse complement strand
GCGGCGATATTGCTGTTGAACTGAATTTTATGGTTTAAGTGCGAAGAACATGGTATTTAACAAATAAAGGTAACACACAAAATGTTAAATAAACGCCCCTTTGGACGTAATCTAAAATCTGAAACCTTTCAGATTTTTTATTTTTTATTTTGTATTATTACAGTTTTTGTACAGTTCAGTATAGTTTATGTGCTGCCTTGTTGACAGGGTAAGGAGGCTGGCTCACATAGCCTTGAGGTCAGATTTAAATCCAGGAGAGGGTGGGGATGTTGTAAGTGTTTAGTATCTGTGGAACATGGGGGACTTAAAATACTTTCAAACTGAGAATCTTCTCATCGGGAAGGTCAGTAGCGAAAGAGTGATGGAAAAGAAAACCATCGGATCCGTCCAGTGGGAGATTCTCCTTTAAAAATGGGATGGAGTTGGGCAAATTCATTTTGTCACCAGTATAGGGCCGAAAGTCAAGCTAACAGGAGTTGCAATGCTTGCTAGCCAAGTATGAGAGTCTTTTCATGAGGAATGTCAGTAGCGAAAGAGCGATAGAAAGGAAAACCACCTGATCATTCTACTAGAGAATTCTGCTTTAAAAATTGGAGGGAGATTGGCAAATTCATTTTATCACCAGTATGCGGGCGAAAGTCAAGCTAATGGGAGGTGCAACGCTTGCTAGCCATGGTAATATTTGTGAACTTGATCTGATGTTATTGTCTGACATATAAGTCACAATGCATACATTTATGTTTTTTAAATAGTACTATTATTCATTTCATAATAATTAAGAGTAAGGTAAAATAATAGTGATGTATCTTATGATGAATATCATATGTAAAATTCTTTTCAAAAGCACATCTTCATTTTATTTGACAAGAAAAAAGACTGTTGTTGTCATGATAAATTAATGAAATTAGCTTCCTAAAAATAAGACCTTTCTTAGGGAGCTAACTTCTGTTTTGAAAGGTTTTTCAGAAGATGTTTCTTTCTGTAAAGTAAGTATCGGAGAAACATTTCATTTCACAGAAACTTCTTACAGAAAGCATATTTTTGATATCAAAATTGATAATGTATGCAAAACTTGCACTGCAGTGTTAAGAGGAAAAAAATTGTGATTCTTGGCAAACAAAAATTAGAAGCCTTTATTTGAGGAAGAGAATGTAATTTGGAAATTGAAGCTGAATATTTTACAAAATGCTTTGAATTTTTTTCATTAAAAATTCACACTCCATGATTTTTTGGAATTCCAGGTAAAGCTTTCATGAAGCGGTTGTGGAATGTGACCCTAAGTTTACTGTAAAAAACATAGATGAATGTTTTTTTCTGTATGAAAATGAAAGATACTTTGATACTTAGGCATTATCCCATTGGCCAAGAAAGTTAGCTACCATTGGAACGCGGAAGTTGATAGAGATCAGGCCAAAGTTGTGTCAGTCGTTCCTGCAGAATTCTGAAGGAACTGATGCTTTTTTGTTAATAAACAGTCAGTACTCAAAGCCTGCTTTGTAAAGAGGACTTTTACCATTATGTTATGCCTTCAGATTTTATTAGGAACTCCATTTAGAACTTTTATGAGTATAAAACTTCCTGAAGGTGATTGTTCCAGTCTATTATTGTTTTTGTCAACCATAGTCAGTTGAGTATATTCTGTCCCTTACAACACAATTTTTTGATGGCAGGATCCCATAACTTTGAAAATAATCTACTTCTTACTATTCTGTAGAAAGCAGTTCTCAAACTTTAATCATTTCTTCCAAAATGCAAGAAAAAGGGCATTAGTAATGGTTAAGTTATATTCTTGTTCATAAAGACAAAAAGTGGCTTATTGAGGTTACATCAATGAAAAGCACAAAAGTTATTGGTCTGCTGTTACGTCCATAACTGGTCATAAATGGGGTGAATCGCATTGCTTGGCTATACTTGCACGGCTCATAGAATACTATGTACCAGTACTTTCTTTTTAGAACGTTAGAAAAAAAAAATGTTTAAATCCCAATGAATCACTGGGATAAAGATCAGTGAAGTCATCTATTTGGACAACTTCTACTCCAGAAAGGAATGCTTAATAATTTAATAAATAAGAAGATAAATAACAAATAAGAAGAAAAAATAATATCTATTTATTAAATAAGAAATAAGAAGCCTTTCTATAAGGATATATCTAAAAACTTCTTTTATAATTAGAGAAAAAGTCTCAGTCCAAACTTTAATGCAAGATTTCTTCTTGTAGTTTAACTCTGCCATAATTTTATAATTATTATATAAAAAAATAGATGTTTATGAGTCTTATTGTTAGGTTGCGTGTAGTTTTCAATATTATCTTTAATTTTTTTCATCATTAATTTAAACACTGCATATATTGAAAAAAATCTGCCTTAGCATTAATCATCAGTCTAGTAATGAGTTACTCCATAACATCAAAGTATTATTTGTATTTGCATTAAAAAACTACTTCCTATCTATAGTTAATAACATATTTCAGATGTGGCTAAACTTTTGTTCTCTGATCCTTTCTATGCATCTCATATTTTGAGAAACAGTAGCTTCTTTTTAATAACTGTAATTTGGAATATAAATCATGCTATGCCACACGTTTTCAGCAGTTAGCAATTTAATATTTAAAAGTGTGTTTTATATATAATAATTTTAAATAATTTCAAACTGACAATGCTTCACAAAACAATAATCAAAAAGCTAATAATTCCTTTTCTTTGACTTATTACCATGGTAATACTAAGGGAATATAGTGATGTGTTGTACTGATAAATAATCAAATATCTATGATTGGCTTGAATTGGGAGAAAATTAACTGATGATGCAGATCATATCAATTTAATTAAGTGATCATTGTGTAAAGTTTTATTTTTACATGATCGTCTGCACATTAGTATGTAGAAAAAAACTCAACTATTATTTTTTTATAAGTCCTTGTAAGTTGCCAACTTTTGTCTTAAAATATTTTTTTGTGTGTTGAATTTCAGCTTCTTTGTAGTGTGAATTTTCTCCACACTTATTTTATCTTTTTCTGAGAAATATGAAAAGAAAAATTATTAGTTCTCTTTTTCAAATTATTGCTTTATTCTTCACTCACTTCGGCTGAAAAGGCTTTTCCACCAAAAACCAAAGACTGTTGCATTTTCTTTCATTTTCATTGTATTTCTATTAAAATTAGGTGAAAACAAATTGGAAAACAGAATAAATATTTGGGAAAAAGACTGTTCAGTATGAGGTACAAAGGCTTAAAATTATTTTATATTCTTTCTTGAATATTGAGCAAAAGCAATAAAGAGTTTTTTTCCCCCTCTTAGTAAAAAGTAATCATAGTAATGATTTTTTTTCCCTCTTAGTAAAAAGATAAATCCTTGCAAACTACCTTTGATGTCCATGCCAAACCTTACCCTTTTAACTGTTGAAGAACTGAAATTTTAAAGTTTACTTGCAAAAATGGATATTGTGAATTTTAGTTACATTTTTATTATCTAGAGAAGATATTGTCTGCTTGTTAGGGTGATTTGTGAAGATAACAATTATGCCAGTGAGTCTGTATTCAAATCGCATGTAAGGCATGGACATCTAATATCGTCATGTTTATATAAAGAGGAGCATGCAAATTTCTTTAGTCTGCTGGGAAAAAAGGTTTTAACAATTTTGATACTTTTCATCAGTTGTGCTGAATTTAAACTGACATGTTAAATTCAAGAATTGCAACTGTTAAATTAATTGTACATCACAATCTCTACCACAAATTAGGAGTTTCTGTATTTTATCACCTATTACTTGTCAAAAAATAAAAAAAAAGTAAGAGGGAAATAAAGAAGCTATTTCATGTCTTCAGAACACTTGTACTGTAATCATACCTTGGTATACAGGCTTATTTATAGCAAAATTTCACTTCAGGTGCTCTAGCAGCATAACTTTGTATGTTTCAGATGTTATTGTATTTATTTGTTTATTCATTTCTTTTGTTTTTTATTTGTTACTCAGAAACTTTTCATAACTTGAATATTTAAATATTTAAATTTGGGAGGGGGGAAGAGTAATAAACAAAACTTTTGTTTTAAGATGGGGGCTCAAAAAAAGTTCACATCAGTTTAACCATTCTTCATTAATCTGTCACTGAGCAGAACTGAACAAGATATGCTGATATATTATTTATTTTTATGAATTAATTTCTAATATTAATTTATTTTTAATATAGTTATGGAAGGCACTGCCACATGTGACAGAGATGTATTGTAGAAATTAAATACGTATTGTTATAAGTATGAAGTATTTGTTATCTGGGATTCTTCTTGGTCTGTTGCTGTGGGTATCTGCAGAAGAAGGTAAGTACTTTTGTTATTTACAAAGTATTTTATATATTAAAATGCAATAATCCCTTTCCTGGATATTGATTTCTGTACGTGTGTTAAATATCAAGTTTTAGTAGAAATGTCCATTAAAAAATGGTTTCAAGTAGTAAACAATAAAATTTTGGCCTTTTCGGATACTTCTTTCAAATAAATTTTTAAAAATCCGAGCCATGTTTATTCTTGACAGCTATAATTTTGAAAAAGAAAGCTGTTTAATTAATAGTTTTTTAGGTTCTTTGAAGAAGGTGAAGAAAATGAAAGAAATGAATTTCTGAAATATTAACTCTTTGTTAAATTGTTTATTCTATTAATATTCTGAAATATTAACTCTTTGCCAAATTGCTTTTTAACTTTAATGCTATGGAACAAGACTGTCTTTACCTCAGATTCTGCAGTTTTCAACTTTCACATCTTGTTAGGTGTATCTGGTCTTTTGTATTTATTATGTTATAATTATTTATTTTTTAATTAACAAGTGTATCAAATTTCATAGTACCTAAGAAAGAATGTCAGCAGGTATTAGAGTCATTTAAAGTATTATTGGAAATGATCTAAAGGCTAACTTATATATTAAAAATTAGGGTACTTCCTGATTATCTGTACCTCCTGCTAAAGTTGCCAACTCAGTAGCAACCAATTTTTTTGCCAAACCAGTATGTGGAAGGCAGCAGCCATTTTGAAAATAATGGCATACTGATAATCCCATAAAAGAGCTAGTAGTTAATAAAAAGAAAACAAGAAACATTTGTAGTGAAGCATTTACCTTTTTGTAGAAATCCTTATATAATTTTTTTGTACCGTTGTTGTCCCTATGTACATAGCGATCTATTTTTGCTTGAAAAAATATCAGAAAATCACACACATTACGCATTTTGCATGTCATTGCTTTCCCATGTATGCAGCAATCTGTTTTTGCTTAGAAAAACTCAGAGAATTGCTCAAATTCGGCATCTGTGCAGAAATTTCGATTCATAAAATTTGATTGTTTATGAAGTACATCGTATTGGAATAGGAATTTTCGTTTTCTTTACTGTTGGACAAAAAAACATATTTCTAAAGAAATGCAGTGCTTTCTTTTTGATCAGCTAGGAAACTCTACAATCCCATTACCATTTCTTACAAAAAGAAAAAATGTACTCGGTGGAATAAAATGAAATTCCATCAGATTTGTCAAATCAAATTTGACCGTCAAATTTGTATGTGGGAATCCATTCTATTGTCCATCCTGAGTTGTCAGTGTCAGTGGGATTATTAATTGTTTTGAAAGTTTCGGATATTCTACTTATAAACTAGATATTAAAGAAAAATAGTTAAGACTTGTATTATTGTCAGTTTTGTAGTTAAAAGAGGAGGCTATCTATTTTTCCTTGAACTTCAATGATATACACTCAAGAGCCAAAACATTATGACCAGCCCTACATTTTGCGCTGAACGCACCTGGATGACGTGGAAGGCACATGATCAGGTGGAAGTGGTATTTAACTGCTGCTGGAGAGTCTGAAGAATAATTCTTTCACTTACTCCTGTGTGTGATGGGAAAGGCTGCGGATCTAAGCGACTTTGATAGAGGGCAGATTGTAATGGCTCGAAGGCTTGGAACAAGTATTTCCGAAACTGCACGACTCGTGGGTTGTTCGTGATCTACAGTTGTTAGTACGCATGAAAAGTGAATGAATGATGGTGAAACCAGCAGTAGACGGCATGGTGTTGGACATCCACACGCTATCAAAGAAAAAGGTCATCGGAGACTGTCTCGCATGGTGAAGCAAAACCGGAGCCAGACAGTGGCTCAGCTGACAGCCGAATACAATGCAGGGCCAAGTAGAAAAGTATCGCAGCACACGGTTCAGTGGACACTGTTGCCCCACTCGTGTGCCTTTGCTGAACAAGCGTAATCGCCGCCTGCGCTGGACCCGGGAACATCGCAACTGGTCCATGGATCAGTGGGAGAGAGTTGCCTGGTCAGATGAATCACGGTTTGTCATTCATCACGCCGATGGCCGGGTCAATATACGCTGTCTTCCAGGCGAACAGTTGTTCCCTCAATGCACAGTAGGTCATACACAGGCCGGTGGTGGCGGTATTATGCTCTGGGTGACGTTCTCTTGGGTGTCTCTGGGACTCATAGTTGTAGTAGAGCAGACCATGAATGCTACAGGGTATCTGAACATCATTGCGGACCAGTTGCACCCTTACATGGCCTCTGTTTTTCCAGCTGGAAATGGAATGTTCCAACAGGACAACGCTCCGTGTCACAAGGCTACAGTTGTGTTAGAGTGGTTCCAAGAACATGATGCTGATTTCCAGTTAATGTCCTGGCCACCTAACTCACCAGATCTCAATCCGATAGAACACATTTGGGAGGTCATGGGACGGCAGCTCAGAGGTCAAAGACCACCAATTTGCAATATCTCGGATTCGCGTGACCATTGCTACAACATCTGGTACAATCTGTCTCCATCCATCTATCAAGGACTTGTGGCATCCATGCCAAGGCGGGTTGAAGCTGTGTTGCACGCCAAAGGTGGCCCAGCTCGTTATTGACAAGTGGTCATAATGTTTTGGCTCTTGACTGTATATTAATATAACCTAGTATCTTTTATTTGTGAACATATTAAGAGATCAGGCAAGGTGTGTTAATAGCTATATGTAATAATCTAGGGTGGTACCAAGGCGGAGTGGGGGGCAGACTGACCTGGATCTCTGAGGACTTCCAAGAATCAGTCTTAACATATATTTAGCCCTAAAGACTGTTTTGGTGATATGCGTTTCAGTTTCTTCTTGGGAGAAAAGCTTTTCAAAGTTGATATAAAGCTATCTTCAGTAACAATGAGCTGAGTCAGGGTTAACGCTTTTGCTATCCATTGAAAATGCTGTAGCTAGAAACATTCATTTTTATGAAGCTATAAGAAAATTTTCAGAAGCTTGCAAAAAAACATTTTTAGCTTTTTTTTTTTTTTTATTGACAGGAAAGTTAAAAATTTTTTAAATCCCCCAAGACAGCATATTAATAATCTTTTTTAAATATAGGTTACCTGGTCGATATGAAGCTGTTTTGGTACTGCCACGTTATCCACTCGATGCTTTGGCAAAGTTGCCAGTCTTTGTTGACTGCTTTTTTGTCAAACTAACACATGAAAAATAGTAAGCCATTTAAAAAAGAGCTACAAGATGAAACAGTAAAAATTGCATAAAAAACATCCATAATGGAATACTCAAAATTTCATAAAACAGTAGAAAGTGAACTGAATTAAAAATACAATGAATATCCCTAATAAAACATTTAACTTTCTGTTTTCTTGATCCATGGGCTCAGTGGCCTGTTTCAATTTAGCAAAGAATGCATCAGAGAATTGCGGAATTCTGGACATTGCACCCCATGGCTATTATAACTTAGAAAAAAAAAAAAAATCGGACAATTTCAGTATTCTAGGTATCACACAGCAACTTGGTTCTGCTGTCCATGTATGCATCGACCTAGTTTAACTTTTAAAAAATCTAACTGCTTTTATTAAAAAAAAGCCTTATTTTTATATATATATACTAGCGGAAGTACACTATGCCAGTTAAGCTAGATTGTGAGTAATGTATCTAACAGAGAAAACGATACCGCTCTAATCTTTCTAAAAGAGCAATGCGAAAAATATGATTCATAGCCATACACTTTTCAGTCGAATGCAATATGGAACCCACATAAAAAATTTCAATAGAAAAATAAGCTAATTCTCTCTCATTGTAACAGCAACAATAGCACGCAGGTTTTAATGATTTTCGTCTTTCTAATGAAGTGGTTATAAAAGCTCAAGTTCCATCCAATATTTCACCTATATTCAATTTTAGTTGATTAAGTGTGGCAAAAAATTGATCAGAAATCAATAACGCGAACAAACACACACAAAAACAGACCCCCCCCTTTTTTTATATATGTAGATTTTATAGAACTTCCAAATTTTTTATTAACAAACTCTACAATTTGAAAGCGAGCAGTAGCAGGACTTTTTGAAATAAAGTATTTTTATCTCCAATGCGTGAAACTGTTGCCACTGGGAAAAATGAGTGCGAAAATTAGCGCTTTCAGAGTTTTTAATTAATATTTCGGCTGATTAAAGTCGTACAAAGATGGGAATAATCGAAATGGCTTTCCATGAATTTTTCGAATCAGGAATAATGTATTTAATGTTTGGCAATGCTATTTTTATTTCATCGTGAAACTTCAGAATTTTTTATCAACAAACTCTAGGATTTGAAAGCGAGCAGCAGCTACAACTTTCAGAATGAAGCAGACTTCCATCTCCAGCTTGCGAGACTGTTGTCACTCAGAAAAATGAGGGCGAAAATTATTGTTTTTCCGAGTTTTTAATTAATATCTCTGATTTTAGCTACTTTTTGGGGAGAAAAGGTGAATGTTAACTTTTTCCAGGACCCAGAAAAGAATTGTAGAAAGTTTGGTGACAATAGCTATAGTAGTGACTGAGTTATTAGAGGACAAACCAACATATTTTCTTCTTTATATATATAGATTACATACACATGCTTCTTGCAGAGAGTTGCATCAATCAGTTGTTTTATTCGGAGACATATTGAGACAAAAAAAAAAAAACTGTAAGAATGACAAATTTTGCCAAATATATATTCTTTAAAATAAAGCAAACATCAGTCATATAAATAAAGCAAACATCAGTCTTAAAGACTTTCATATATTCTCAAATCAATTTCCTACTTTAATTCCAAGCGCTTTGCTGATGGTAAATTTTCATATAATTCGAACATTTGCTTTGTGGGAATTGCGAAATGAGGCCCATTATGTGCTGGCACAACATTAGTGGATTGGGAGATAAAATATGTGTTCGGTACACTCTGGGTTGCCTATTTTGCTAATGTAATGTTTTGCTCAATCATTCTTCTCACCACTGAATGGATAACAAGAAAAAACAACTGTGTTTACTTCTTTGTATGAAGTAAAAAGGAAGTAATCATGAAAATCATGAAAAATTTTGGATATCATATTTCAACGAAAATATCCATTTTGATTGCTATCGAATGCAATTTAATGATGTTTTTGCATGACATCTTTACCTAAGGACAGAATAAAGAACTCTTTTTTAAATTTTGTTTAAAGTCTGTTCTTCTTTAGTACCATTGATCATTATAATTAATTTATTTTTAATTAATATTACAACTGTAAATTTTATTGGATAGTATTTTGGACCTTTATGATAAGAATATTTAGTAAAATTATTGATTTTTAAATACTAAAAATAGAAAAGTGGCTTAGTTAAGACATATCATTGAAGACAGGAAAATGTAGAAAATGAAATTATTTGATTTTTGAATTCAGGTAATTTAAAATGTGTTTGTATTTTAGATTCTCTAAATATAAAGAATTTTATGATAATATGATTGACGTTAAGAAAAACCATTATGCTATATGTTTACTCATCATTTAAAATATTTATCATTCTTCATAGGAGTCTTTATTTCTTTATGCAAATATAATTTTATTTTTATACCTGTGCTCTGAAGAATTTGTTATGTTTTGCAATGTAGTTATTAATATAAGAGCTGAGTTAATTTAGCTTACATTTTTTTTCTTTACTGTATCATGTGTAAGGTAATAAAATCTGCTTTTCTGATTTTAATAAATGATTTTACAGAATTATATGCATTTCGTAAATAGGATCATATATAGCAAGTTTAGTTGAAAGATTTCTTTTGTACAAATTAAAAGTAAATAAATTTAATAAATAATAAAAACAAAAATAAAAAAGTGCTTACAGATATATTTATATTAATTTATGAAGTATTTTTTCTTATATTAATTCATCAAATATTTTTCCTTTCCATTTTCACAGTTGATATGGAAAATTATCAGCCCTGCTTGGACCATAAGGGTAAAGAAGTCTCTCATGGGGATCGTTTCTTTCCTCTGAGTAGTGATCCATGTACCCAGTGCACTTGTTTGAATGGAAAGCCTCAGATGTGTATTGCTGTTTTCTGCTCTCCGCCTGAAAATTGTCGCCAGTACCATGCATTGAGCGATAAATGTTGTGAATTTGTTTGCTTGGATAGAGATTTTCCTAATAAAGCATCAGGAAATAGCACATATCCAGGCAAGGATGGTTAGTACACTTCAACTAATGCAGAAATAATTCTGCTAATGTGTACAATTTTTTTTAGTTCTGTAACAACTAATTAGTTAATATTCCAAATGTGTTCATAAACAAAGTGCTAAATGAGGCTAGTGCTAATAAAGTGCTAAAGTGGGAGTAAATTCTATTTGTAGTAAGTGGGATTACAAAACATAAGTGCAGCCAATAATAAAGGTTGCTTGCTTTAAAATGATTTTTTAATGCTAATTTGTAATAAATCTTTTACTGCAATAAAAAAATTATATAATTGGAAAAAGTTAATATAATTGCACAGATATTTGCTTCATAAAAGGTTTATGAATTTAAGATTCAAATTAGTGTGCATTTGGCTTTCTCCAGTGTATATATATAGTGTTGGTGTATTAAACAGTATATGCAGTAGTAAGTTAATTTTTTTCTTGCTGGACTGTGTTCTAATATCAGGATATGTGTTTAAAGAAATTCTGTAAAATTGAATAAATATAAATTTTAGTAATAATTGAAACTGTTAATGCTTTCATTCATTAATAGTTCTTTAAATGATTGATAATAATTAAAGCTTTTTTTGGTGAAACAGCTTCATGAAATAAATTATTTGATAATTCTATTACATTGATATATTTCTGTTATGTTTTGGTTAGCTTCACTTGATTATTGTGATGTGAGGATAAGAAAAAATTCATTGAATTTGATATTCGGAAAATTTCATTTTTGCAATTTGTTAGCTCATGTTATTCATTACCGTTTGTTAACAACTTAGATTATTTAAAATTGCTGAGAGTAGTGAATCAACTAAATTTGGGGTGCATTCAACAAAACAAACAGAAATATGCTATGAAATTGATTGACTTTATGATTTATTGTGTTTAAAATAAGTACTAATGTATTGGATAAAGAGCAGTGCTGTTATTTTAAAAACTGAGATATTAGCATTTAGTAATCTTATCTGATTTTTTATGGTAATTATATCTTATAAATTCCTTTCTTTCTTTTCTGCAGATTCAGATACTCTGAGTACTACAAATTTAGGTCTAAGGCTTGTTGCTAGCACTGTCACTTCCTTTTTGATTTTAGCTTTGCTTCTGTTTATGATTCATCGTCTTCGTCAAAGAAGATTACTGCTCATGATCAGACGTAAGATTTTTTACAAATGTTTTATTTTGTTATTTAATGTGCGGTTTTCTGGCAAAATATACTCTGCTGACCACCGTAAATGCAACACCCTGAAGGAAGCATGCAAATAACATAAAATTTACAACATGCATTAGTGGATGTGAGATATGCAAATGATTAGAATTTCAGCGCAGACACACATCACGCATGCTTGTGGCGCCACTTCAAAGAACTATTTAAGGCTTAGAGTTTTTGAGAATTTCAAGTTTGGCAATTGTGCTTTTTGGTTTAAAAAAAAAAAAAAAAAACTGATCAATTATGCCTTGTAGTAAACAGTGATCATTGTTTGATCAAGTATCCGGGTTCGATAGAGGAAGGATAGTGGCCTACCAAGAGTGTGGATTATCTCTCGGGGAAATCGGTAGTCGTGTTGGATGAAACCAAACAACTATAATTCAGATATGTGACCATTGGATGTAGGAGGGTACGCCGGACCAACATGTTCGATCAAATCCACCTCAGTGCACCTCTTTCACGTGATGATAGGAACATTGTGTGCATGGCAGTGACGGATCGCTCAGTCACATCACGAACCATAGCACAGCACACTCAGTCTGTAATGCATCATCCAGTGTCTACGAGTACCATTCGACGCCGTTTACAGCAGAGTGGTCTGTCCGCAAGCCGTCCATTACTTCGTCTACCCTTGACGCAGAACCACAGACATCTCCGCCACCAATGGTTTAATGAAGGAAGGATGTGGACAGCAGAATGGAATGAAATTGTCTTTACTGGTGAGTCACACTTCTGCCTGCAACACCACGATGCTCGGATTCGAGTCTGGATACACCGTGGAGAGAGGATGCTGAACAGCTGCGTTATGCACCGCCACCCTGGTCCTGCACTGGGTATTATGGTATGTGGCGATGTTGGATATCACTCTCACATTCCTCTAGTGTGCATTGCCGGTACTTTAAACAGCGAGCGCTACATCGCCGAGGTGTCGGAGCCAGTTGTCCTTCCTTACCTTCAGGACTTGCCCACAACCGTATTTCAACAGGATAATGTGCGACCACACGTGGCACGTACTGTCCAAGGGTGCTTCTTCAATTGCCAGTTTTAATTGCTTCCCTGGCCAGCTCGCTCTCCAGATCTTTTGTTGATAGAAAACATGTCCATGGTTGCTGAACGATTGACCCAGATTACATTCCAAGCTGCCACACCAGATCAAGTCTGGCAACGTGGGGAAGCTGCTTGGTCTGCTGTACCCCAAGAACACATCCAAAGTCTCTTTGAATCAATGCCGAGGTGTGTGGCAGCGGTGATCTCCAACAATGGCGGCTACTCTGGCTATTGATTCTGGAAGGAACCACTCTTCACAGAAGTCTATAAATTTAATCGTTTGATACTTGGTCAACATGTTATCTGCTAAATAAATTTTGTTGTGATATCTCTTGTCTTTCTTGGTGTTGCAATTTGGGTGGCCAGCAGTGTATTTAGTTCATGAAGACATTTTGTATGAGGCATTTATTAAGATATTTGAGTGTGAGATGTGTTATATGAGATTAATTTTGTAGATGTGATCAAAGACTTGCAATTAGAAAGAGTAGGAGAAAAGTTTTAGAATGTATTCAAATAACTAAAAATAAATCTCCCATTATTTGTTTATATTTTTTTATTTTCTTACGTTAAGTTTTATTTCATTCGATAAAACAAAATTGCTGGAGCTATCTAAATATTTTAAGTGCTTTAAGGTCTTAATCAGGTTGCTGCCAAAGCATGTAAATAATGTACTCTGCCTTACTAGAAGTAGCCCACCAGTGGCTGAGCAGTAAAGTTGCTGACCATCGGTAGTTCACTCTGAGTTCAAATCCCGGTGAATGAGCTGCCTACATGGGCTTTTTCGTGGTTTTCCCCATGAGTAACGTGCATATAGACCAGTTTTTCTTATAAAGTTCTCTAAAAAACAACTCTCCCATTCGGCAGTTAGTACTCAAGTCCTTTGCTCTACTAAATAAACCAAACCAAACCTTACTCAAACTAACACCTTGTTTTTGTTTTTCTTAGTCAGTGGTCTTCAAGCTTTATTCCTTGAAATATTGTAATTCCACGCAGCTGCTCTGGGGCTCAGTAAATCTAAATCCACATCTGAAAATACCATATGAATTTCAATGTTTAATATCTAAAATAATTAAATATTTTGTATTTTTATTCTTATTGGTATCTCAAATTATATAAAGTAGTTTTTTTTTTTTTTTCCCTACCACACAAATTAGATATCTAAAAAGAACTTAACAAGAATCATTCATCAGATTTTTTGTGTGAGCATCATGCTTTTCTAATATTCAGCATATGTAAAGTATAAAGATACATAGCTATAGGAGATTGACTTTTGTTCTATAATTGTAAGCCCGAATGCTTGATACTCTCAACAGCACTGCAGTTTATACGCTGATGAAACAGATCTGAAATGTGTATAGTTACTATTAGAGTGGAAGAAAAACTGCTAAAAATTTAGGTTTAAAAAAAAAAATCGCCAGTTACCTCTAACTTGAATTGCACATGAGACGAGTGCTTGATCTGAAAGCAATTGATGAGTTAGGACTTTTTATTTCTTCCTTCCTTTTTTTTAATAAAGTTTTTTACTTAAATTTTATTTGCGATATTCATCAAAACATACATAAATTGTAATAATAATGATGCAAATTAAAAATTCAAATTTAAACTTATATTTCCTCTTTGAAATCTAATGGTTGGTATTCAAGAAATTTCTATTGGTTATGTTTGGTATTCAAGAAATTTCTGGGTGTTATGCTTAATAAATTTCAACGTGAAATTTCCTGTAACTAATCATTAAATTTTCAGACTCTTATTTCTTTCAAATATTTCCAATATGTTGAATTAACCACTAAATTACTTACTTAAATTAAAAATGAAGGAATGATGAAAACTTCCTAAGTTGGACAAAACTTGAGAAATAAAAACAACAACCTATTTTCATTCTTTTATTTATTAAATTTTTCTCAAGAAATAGCAAAAAATATGTATATTTGTATATAAATAATTATAAACTTTTTAATTTTTCATTACTTCTTTTAGCTGCAACACCTGATGACATTTTGATCTTAATAAAGTTTATAACCTTGGAGAAAAATTACTAGAACTGTCATCATGAATTGTAGATGACCATTGGCCTGGTTTTTTCTTAGACTTACTAATTTTCAATGGTGGAAAAATCTGTTTACGTATAAATATACTCCCAAACAAGGCAATCATTCATATTGCAAAAGTTCATAATTGAGGGTATTTATATTTTGAGAGATATCTGTGTCAAGCATGTTTGGTGTCTGATGGTGCAAACTTTGAGCATCTATTGTAACATTCAAGGTGTCGTACATCATATGTATTCATGTCCAATAAATGTCCTTTCAAGAAGAAATTGGTTTGATGAGGAAAAAACTTTTTTAGACAGAAAGTGCTAAAGCATTAATAAATAAAAATAAATAATTTGAAAAATACCAATCCTGAAATTCTGACCAAAGTAATTATTTACATATAGCAAAATATAAACTTTGATGATATTTTAGAGTTGTATTAAAGTTTTCAGTCCAAAAGTCTTTGAATTTTAGAGTCCATATAATTAGATTTTTTAAGGGAAGGCTTTGCAAAGCTTTACAAACAATATCACAGTTATAAGAATTTTGCACACGCATTACGTATTTTGAATAATCACAACAAATTTCAAAATGTTCAAAATTTAATTAATTTTCATTATTATAACTTTTATTTTAAAATCATAAATTTTATAATAGCATTACTAAAATTATGGTTTTTTACTGTTACATTTCTAATTATCTTATGCACAAAACTAGAAGACGCTACAGCTTTCTCTTAATACAAGCATTTCCATCTGTTAGACAAATCCATTTAAAGCTGACTGCTGTTTATCACCAGTGGTTAATGTAATATATAATAAAATACAATGGCTACATTGAGAAATGATTGGAAACCTCAAAATTGACT
>KK122444.1:0-19090 GCA_000611955.2 Stegodyphus mimosarum | reverse complement strand
TTTCATATTTTCAACATGCAGTTCTTTTGAACGAAATTTAAATTTCCTGAATTATATTGTTGTGTATTTTCACCTTTATTTTCTTTTGATGTTTTGTTTCTTGGCATCAAAAAATTATCGGCAAGAATATGTAACCAAGTATAACTGATTACTACCAATTTAAAATTTAATATGCTAATGTAAAGTCAACCATAGGTTGACATAAATTTGAAATGGAAATCAATCTATTTTAAGGGTGATCAGTCAAAAGTCACTGTTCTTCTTCAAGGAACAAAAAAAAAGAGAGAGAGGGGTGGGAAATAGGGGATTTGATTCTGTAAAAAATCATGGTAGAATGCTTAAATTATTGGAAGCTGGGTACCAAAAATAATTATCAAATTAGATGGCAAATTACTTGAATGGATGCAAATGTAATTTAGAAGCTGTTCAAACACTATAAAGTACTTCAATGTAAGTGGAAATTACATTAAAAGGTAGATATTAGTAGATGTAGAAATTATGTTAAAAATGTAGAAATTGTTTATACAATATCAAAATGGTACTTATTTTTTAAAAAATGCCTTATACGTAGTGGGTGTCAGAGATTTTGAATCTCATAGTGTTGTGAAGCCATGATAATGTAGCATATACAATGCCATTTCATTTGCTATAGAGCAGGGGTCAGGAGAGATTCAAAATTCATTGAAAATTTGAGGATGTCTAATGAAACACATGTTTACTTGTATGGCTGTGTAAATAAACAAAATTTTTGCTACTGGGCTAAGGAATAACTGGTTCATACTTCTGTGAAGATAATTATGTACAGGCAATTTCTTTAATGTCACAATGGTAACATTTTTGAACATGCTTAGCATTTTTGAGGAATGAACTGCATAAGTTTGCAGTGGATTAATCCACATGGATATCAATTGCCACTTTATGAGACAGACTTGTTTGGAAGGCATATCATGTCCAGGAATGGCAATATAAACTGGCCTTCAAAATTGCTAAATCTGAGAGCATGTGATTTCTTTTTATGTGGCTATTTAAAGAAGCATGTGTTTGCCACTTGTTTTCATACACTGGAGGAACTCAAAGCAGTGATATGTGAAAAGATTTGATTTGTTGCTGTGGATGTATTGCAGAAAGTTATGAGAAAAATTCATTCAGGAATGTTACCTCAGAAAGGAATACCATTTAGAGGATGTTATTTTGAAAGAGTGAGTTGTGTTTGTTTTGTTGTAAATGGCATAATCATACCTTCTTCTATCCGGAATTACATAAGAATATATATAATATTACTGTACATTATGGCATTTTCAAGGTCTCCCACTCCCACACACCACCCTGTATTATTCCAAATAGAGCTGTACCTTATGTGAAAGTTGTCTGATTATTATCTTGCTTGTGGCAACCATTGATGTAATATTTGATCATGGTCTTCATGAAGTGCTGTACTTTGGCCTGATCTTGTGGTAATGCTACCAGCTGTTCACAACACTGTATTTAATTTTTCTGGAGACCTTATATATATTCCAATTAGGACCAGTTAACTTTCATATATTTTTAATAGCTCTTTATCTCAATCCATTTCTTTAAACAGTCACGAGAATTTATATTATCTAATTATCTAACTGAATACTGTCACCATTTACTGAACAACAAAGAAACAATAATAGTAATAATAATAATAGCAATTCTGTCTCTCTACCTTTTTTATAATCTGCTGTTTTTAATTGTTTTCATATTCAGTGGAGTCCAAAATAAATTCATTCAGAATTGGGCATATCTTCCCGTTTTCAAATACTTTACTAGTATTATTTTGAATAATTTTATTTGTGTGTGTATGGGTTGAATTTTAAACATTATTATGTTTTCATTATATATTGCCAGCTGAATTTATTTCCATATATATGTTTTTAGGAGCTAAAGCTGAATTTATTATGATGATGAATGCTGAAGTTTTGAGAATTGAATGTTCATTTATAAAACTTTATCTTCACAGAAATTGAATTATGACATACCTAATACATACATATATATATATATATGTACATACCAACACAAACATACACCAGAGATTATATATATGTGCATGAAGAAAAAGATAAAATAAATAGAATTTAATGCCAACCAAACCACACAAACAATAAAATCCATTTTTAATACTGTTTTGGTATTACACAGTATCAGGGCCAACACTAGTTGTATTGCTGTCTGGTGCAATTTTTATAGGTCCTAAGTTCTGTTGCCCAGTACTTCCATAAATTCTAAAATTTTGCCATCTCTAAATTGGCTTGATGTTTCATTTAATTCTAAAACTTTCTTTACATTTTGCCACCTGGTGTGGTCACACTGTTTCCAATTCTATTAAGTAGTACTGGGATTCTCTAAAACTGCATGTGGTATGGTATTGCTGGGTTCGTTTAGGATTCAAAGCTGCAGAAGATTGTTTAACACTTCTGCTAATAGAGACTTAAAAAGACATTGCTTGTTTATCATTTCAAAACCCAAAGAGCACTGAAGGGAATTTAAATCATCCTTACCAGTAATTTGGGAATCCAATAAGAAATCTTGAATCACTATAAAAATGTTCGAGAATTGGTTTACCGAACATTTTTGCCAATCTGTCAAATACTACTGTGAGTTTAAAGCATTAAAACCAGAAGCTGTACTTTTGATAGATAATGCTTTAAGCTATCCATTTCCAACTTAGTAACATACATTCTAGTAGAAGTGGTTTTCTTGCTGCCAACACAGCTTTGATAATCCAACCAACAGATCAAGGCATAATTTCAAATTTAAATCATATTATCTGCTGTGGACATTCCAAGAACGCATTGATAAAACCAATTAGAAGGTAATGAATCCATTAGAGGTTTTTGGAAAAACTGTAATATCATGGATGCTGTAGACAATATCAGTTCTTCCCAGATTAAAATGATCGAGAAATGTATGAAAGGAGTATGGAAGAAGGTATAGCTAAAGATAAGCAAGAATCTTAACGCTAGAGACTTCATTGTTGATATCAACTAAATTGTCAAGCTAGTTAATGAAACAGGGTTAGATAATATAAATGCGCAGGTATTGAAGAATTATTGCAAGTTACAACTGATGAATCTTTTCAATGATGGTCTTAAAAAATTAGTTGAACAACAAATGCACAATGATAAAGAAATCAGCATTTCTGAAGATGATAAAGGAACTTTCAGCAAATTTTTCCCAAAAAAGGTCTACCCACTATATGAAAATTATGGATCAGTTTATACAAAATTATTTAAATTTTGATAGAAGTTCAAAGTCAAGACAAAGTGTAATTAATGAAATGTCTTGTTATCAACAACTACATGCTGAACAAAACAGGAAAGAGCAAATGATGCTAGATGATTTCTTCACAAAAAAATAAAAAATGTAAATGAATACGAATCTTTCTCATCACAAACATTCATTCTTGAATTTTTTTTAAAAATTTTCATGAATGTTTTATGAATAAAAATCAATATTAGAAACAAATAAGTCTATATTAATGTAAGAAATAGTATTTTACTATAAATGTTAGAAAATAAAACAAAAAGCTGATAAATTTTCTTATTCTCTATTCTGTTTCATTTATCCCCAATATTTATCTGTTGAGATGGCCTCATTTAATGCTGTTTTGTTTAGTGCTGTGTCTGACTGTGTGCATGTGTGTATGTACATACATGTATATCAGATTTATTTCTTTTATTATTATTTTTGTTTTTAATATTGCAGTTGGTATGTAATTTAAATAAAATCCAGATTATATACATTATGTTTTTTTATGCTGTACAAAAATATTATCTATAGAAATATAATGACATTGTAATTTTAAAAAAAAGCATGTTAAATACCTAACATTAAACCATAAGCGTAATTATATTACAAAGTAAATTATAATTTCTCTTTTATTACCATTTTCCTTTTAAGGATTTCATGCTAGAAGAATGGACAATGGAAATGCTCATTTATCTAGAAGATTTTCTGAAGATGAAGATGGAAGTGTTGGTTATTTTGTTGGGCACGATCAACTGGATTTTAGTCGCTATGATGAACCGCCTCCTCCTTATACTTTATGGAAACCACCTGAAATGTACATTCCGCCTGGTGAAGCACCACCTCCTTATGATCTCTCAGTACAGTTAACTGCACCATACACTGGAAGTACAAGGTATAACTATGTACCTACTGAACAGGTTAGTGTGACACAACAAGATGTTATAGTGCATGCTGAAAATCAAGATGTTCCATCACATAATACTGCCACAACTGAATTATCTGTATCAAATGCTAATGTGATGCCAGATGGTAATAATTCGGGACCAAACTGTAGTATCTGTACTGCAGCAGATATTGAAGTAAACAATTCAGCTGATCAAGCAATTTTGCCTCCTGATATACAGTATGAAGAATCATCTAGTTATCGGTCTAACAATCCTGTAACATGTGCAACACAGCCTGAAATAACTGTGATTAATTCTGAAGTCAGGAATGAAGACATTAATGCTAATGTTGCCAGTACTAGCAGCTCTTGTGATGACAATGTGGTTCCAACTACTAGTGCATGTACCTGTACCCTGACTTCTAAGAAAGGAAAATCGTACAAGCGTCATTCCTGTAGTGAATTTGTAGACCAAAATAGATTGAGATTAGCTTCAGGAAAGAGTAATCAAGATAAGCGTCTCAGTCTATTTTCTTCAGTTAATCAGGAAAACAATAATTTATATCCTGATCCAACTTCATGGTGTGGTGAAGCAAGTGAATCTTCTAGCAGTTCTAGTCCAACTTATGATCAACCTACTCTTAGTCCAAGTAGCAGTGACTCGAGTTCTGCAGATGCTGAATTTTCTCGAGATTCTCATGCAGATCAGACAAATGCTGGCAGTGTTCCTTCTAGATTAGCTGTAAATAAGACTGTAATTCCAAAAGAATTAGCCTTCGAGAATTCGCGAAGTCGAGAACTGTCGGACGATACTTCGAAGCCTCCTAATTTTCAAAAAACTTTATCAAATTTGAAAAAATTTTCCTTAATGAAGAGAAAAAAGAAGAAAAGACGAATGGAAAGATCAAGTGAAATAAGTTGCAGTTTTGTTTGCCAGTCTATTGCGGATAACTTACATTCTGCTCATCAACCAGTATTTGAGGATGGTATGGACCTTACAGCAAGAAATTCAGCTGAAAATATTTCTCGTCCTTTGGAGGCTATTAATCCTCACATAGGACATAAACTTGCAAGCAGTGGTCTCAGAACACAAATAAGACCAACAAGTATAAATATTCCTGGGCAGCATTACGGACAGTTTTCTAGAAGAAATGATGGAGCTGGTCCTAGTTTTCTTTCATATGGAGAAAATGCCTGCTGCTCATCTGTTGTGACAGTTTCTGGCAATACAATGGAAAGCAATTGCTCACCATGTTGTAATGCATCTAGCCCAGATTCAATTTGTGAAGACCATGGAAATCAGTCAGAGGTTCATGCTGTTCAGTCAACACGTTCTCTTAATAGGCAAGGCATTTCACGTTCTGGATCTATTTGTTCTGAGACCGGTGAACGTCGGCATCATAGATCTGCAGGTTCTTCTCCAACTATGTTGTCTCGTTCAAATCACCCTTTAGAAGGAAGTAGGTATTCTGATACTCGCTATGCATCGTCTTCTCACTTAACAAATGACAGAACAGTGAATAATAGGAGCAGCTTCCAAGGGCCAGAATCTTATGATGGAAATGTCAGACATATTCCCGTCTGGATAGTGAACTCGGTAGCCATTGCTTCTAGACATGAGTATGATTCCCCCAATGTTCATTCCTCTTCTATTCGACGTTCAGCTAGTGGAAGCTTTGGTGAAAGCTCTCGATCGGTGGGAGATATTAGTTCTCCTTTAGACTTTAGAGATTCAGTGCTATCCTCTGGTAGCAGTTGGGAAGCATGTAGTCATCTATGATGATAAAAATGTTATCGTTTAAAATTATAGCAGCACAAATGCAAAATAAGCCTTCAGTTGTAAAAATAATCAAATTTCAAGTAATCAGAATTTTTTTTATTTTTCTTCACTAAATATGCTATGAAATTTATGTTAATTTAATTTTAAAAGCCCTTAGTATAAGTTTAAGGTGAAAGTCTGACTATGGCTGTTTTTTATTTACTAGATGCATGCCCAAAGTTATTTGATATTGTGTAATTCATATGATTTCTGTTTAATTTTTTTCATCATAGAATGACATTTGAATTGATCTCTGAAAAGCACACAATGACTATTAGATATTTATTTAAAAATATTTAATACAATATAAAAGTCTTGTAAGCTTCATATAAAGATGATGGTGGTATGTTCTGCAGTTGAGGAGGTTAAGAAAAGAAGATGACAGTATAAAAATATCAAATTGAAGAAATATGCCTCTGTTATGCTTAGTTCTCCCGGCCCTTCTGTGTCATACTAGTGTTGTTTTTAATCCAAGTTAGTCATATATTTATTTTTTCCCTAATATTAATCTGCTTGAAAGATCAGAGTTGTTGTTTGTTACTTCTTAAATCATATCGCTTCTAGTTTCTTTTGTTTTCTTTTTTTTTAAGTTTCTTTATTATTTATTTATTATTATTATGGAATAATGGTTCATGCTTATATTGAATTATTGTTAGAATTCTCATAAATTCAGATTACAGAAGCATTTTAGTTTCAAATGAGGCTTTTACTATAAATGAAAAATATGCCTATTTGGAATATTTTTATAGCATATTTTGATTTATAAAAGCATTCTGATTTAAAATTAAACTATAATTACACATATTTGAAATTATAGTTATGAAAAATTTGCCTTTGCTGCATAAATTTTCTAATTATTGCAAATGTTAATTATTTATATATATATTTTCAGAATTAGAGGAACAACCAATTGGCAGCTCTAATGTTACCCTAATTCTTATTTTCTTTATTTTGGTTGCAGTTATTATTGAATTATATTTTATCTTAACAGTTTATGAAGGCAGATTAAATATGAATGGCTCTTTTATAGTTATTGTTCCTTTACTAGCATTTTTGCTGCATTTGTTTAATGAAAGATATTTATTGTGTGAGATCCTTTTGTAAATAACCTATTGACTTTTGTTAAGTTTCATTCAGGTAGCACATTTAAGGACAAAGTGGAGTTTAACATGATTGTTAACATTTTTAGTACATTTACTGCTAGGAAGGTATGCAAAACTTTACCAGAAGCCAACTAACATAGAAACATATATCTCACATGCGCTGAGGTTTGATTGATTATTAGATTGTATCACCACATTATGCACCAGCATGTAATTGGCAGGAAATATGTTAAACTATTGTGGGAATTTTCTGTTATAACAATAACTTGATAACATGTGATTATTTTCTCATGTGTATGATTTTATCTTCAAATGTTCATTATGTATTGAGAAGCCTAAATTACCTTTAAATTGCATTCTGTTTGTTAAATATACTTAAATTTATTAAAAGACTCATATTATGTAAGTTGTTAAATTTTGTCATCCTGACTTTAAATATGCAGAATGTTTTTAAGCTACAACAGTGTTGGTACCACTTAAGTATAATGAAGTCAATATTAAACATATTTTCATCTGTGAGTTACAGTATGTGGGATTATTCTCCTCTCCCCCTGTATTCAGTTGTATCAGACTGAAACATCTCTTGCCAAAACTTGTTGTTAGTTAATATTGTGTAGTATTATGTAAAATTTTACAGTACTTTTCTGTTAATTGGGCCCCACTTATCGTCAAACGTGAATATTGTCATAAAATCTAACTAGATGGCAACAAACTTAATGATAGATAAAGCTTCATGAAAAGAATAACTGTTATATATATAATGTTTAATTAGTGCATGATGCTGAATTTAAGCAATTCTCTGATTTTTAAGTTAAAACAGATTGCTGTGTACATTGGGAGAATGAAAATGTTGTTCTCCCCATGCACAGAGCAATCAATTTTTGTTTAAAAAAGTCAGAAAATCAGATCACACATAATTTCAGCATTGCATACATGAAGCATTATACATATTTTATTATTATTATTGCGCAGTTGTTTACAATGCAATATTATAAATAAGTATTGGACAATTTGACACATTTGGCGACTTATGCTCTATTAACTGAAAAGTACCAGTTGTACTTCATGAAATAACATTTTTACAGATATATACAGAAATATTCAAAGTATTTTTTGAAAATTATGTTATATTTTTAAATGTCATATTGTTTGCATACATTTTTCATTACCAGATAAAGTTATACATTATTTTTTAAATATATGAAAGTTCTTGACATAAATAAGAGAAAGCTCCATTTTTTTTTCTTTGTGTACTTCTTTATGAAATGCAGTGTGTTTTGCTTTATAGAAGGGAGCCAGTTAAGAATATCTGTCTCATTCATCAATTTTGTTAATTGTAGTTTTGATACTTTATGTACATTATCAAAAATGTGACACTAATGGTGATGTATAGCTGCTAGCTGTTTCAGTTTTTCATCATATCTTTCAGTCTCCTTGTAGATTACCAAATCTCCTGTCTTTTAATTTTTAGCCCAAGGTTTTTTTTGTTTTTCCAGCAATAAATATATTTATTGAATTAGTGAAGCTATTGTGCAGATTTTTTTCATTAAGGTTTACTTGATTTGAATTGTGTTCCCCCCTCCTCATATTAAATTTACTAATTGTTTTCTTGTTAAATTTTCTTATTCAGTTCATTTGATCTCAGTTGTCTTAATCTACTGTAGATGTTTGTAGAATTTTATGTGAACGTTTAAGCAATGTTTAATCAATTAATATTTGCATTTAATTTTATTTTACTTCAATATATTACTAAGTTTATCCCTACAAATACTGTGTGCATGCATTAATTGTGAATTTTATTTTCATAACATTTAAAACTTTTTTACTGAATAAAAGATCTTTGCTAATTAAGATTTTTACCTTATAAATTAAAAAGTAAAATAAGCCAAAGAACATGAAATTTAGAATATGTAGTTAAAAGCTAATATATTTTGCATCAGAAGCATATTACAGATAGTTTATTTATCTGAATGATGCATTATAAAGTGAATTTAATCAGTGTGGAGTTGCTGTCACTGTGCAGCTTGGAAATCTCCCAGTTTCTCCTGCCTTTGTTACGAAAGCCTCAGTTGTTGTTTCCTCCCCCAATCTTTAAAAATATAATGTTTTGAGAATCTGCTTTGGCTTTTGCAGAGAAGCAAACTCACCTGTCACAGGCTCAGCTTTTGATTCATTTATATTTAAAAATGCATATACTGTCATAACTGCTGTTTACAGCTGAAAGGTCTAAGCAGCCTTGGTCTGGAATGGCAGTTTGCAAAGTATGCATTTTCCCAAGTTTTTAAAAAGAACTTTGTCAGTATTTTTTTCTGCAAGTATAATTTTTCTTATTTGATTATCAGTTATAATAATTCTCTCAATATTAGGCTTTTTAGTGTTCTTAATAACTTTATTAATTATATTAATGTCTGACTAAACAGCAGGGATCTGAACTTCTTGCATAGTATTTCTTTTGTGCATATCCCTCCATTAATTATGCATTTGCCAATCAGATCAAAGCTGAGAATTATGGCTTAATCCTTTAAGAGCTGATTTGGCTTAAAATGGGCACGGCCTGCTCAGCTGGCAGGTTCTCACACAGCATTGGTGTTTTCGAGATTTTCCGCATGGGGAATGTGAATGCAGTATCTTGTGGATGTATGCGCTAATAAAGCGGGCGCAGCCCGCTCAACTGGCATGCTTGCCAGTTAGAAAATCGCCGAACACTGGCCAACATTAGAATTCCGACGAACGCGTTTGTGTTTTCGTGATTTTCAGCGTGTGTAATGTGTATGGAGTATCTGGATGCATACGTGAATAAAACGGGCGCAGCCCGCTCAGCTGGCGGGTTCTCACACTGTATGGATGTTTTCGAGATTTTCCACACGGGGAATGTGTATGCAGTATCTTGTGGATGCATACGCTAATAAAGCGGGTACAGCCCGCTCAACTGGCATGCCTGCCAGAAAATCGCTGAAAACTGGTAGTTAGGTCCAACTTTCGAATCCCGGTGAATGCGTGGATGTTTTCGTGAATTCCCGCATGTGCGGTATCTTGGATGGGAATAAAGCGAGCAGAACGGCGAACGGGCTGGCTGAACATTGGTAGTTCTGTCCAACTTTTGAATCCCGGCGAACAAGCGGGTGCATAAAATAAAATGTTAAATATAACTCCATGTCAAGGGTAAGTGTTAAATATAACTCCATGTCAAGGGTTATAATTCTTGTCATGGTTAATGACATGCCAAGGGTGTAGTGAGAAAGTTTTCATGAGGGGAGGCTCTCCCACATCAAATCATATCTAAAAATTAATTTAAAATTTTATTGGTAATTTTGAAGGCAAAAGGAATGTCAGTGGAGTACGGGATTTTGAATATTAATTTTTTTCTGAAAAAGAGGTATAGAAATTAAAAGTCTTTTTACAGAAATTAATGCAAAGGAAAATCATGTTTTAATACAAAAGATTTTAGTACATCTATAGACTAATTGCCGAGCATCTTTTCTTCTTGCTAAGAAGCATCAAAATATCGCAATGTATATATACAACATAGCAAGTGCATGTACTCGATCTTGACTCGTTCTCTTTCTCAAGTAGGAGTTCAATAATCGAAGTAATTTTGTATTTCAGCAGCTGTTTATTAATTTGATTTATAAATAGTCAAGGAATACCAAAAAATCAGTAATTCGAAACTATTCTTCTGTTTAGGTGGGCTTTATGTTGGATCGCTGACTTTGTCTTTTGTATGGTGATTTCAACATCCAGATTATTACAAAGCTTTGCTCTAACCATGTCTGAATGTCTGCATGATTGTTTCTCATCTCAATCAGAATGGCAACACTTTGTTCAGGAAATTGCTTTGCTGCAGCCTTGCCTTTTTTCTGCAAAAATTTCCTCAAAGGGAGGCTGACTCAAAATGTTCTGAATAGAACATGTAACGCTACAATAATCAGACTTCTAATAGCACATTAGTACATCCCATATGACTAGCTATTTCATTGTGCTATACAAGTAAACCCTTGAAGAGCACAAGTTTCAAAGAACATGGATGGATACCTTTCCCTGAATTACACGGTTTTAAACTGAATGATTTTTGAGTAATTTTAGCTGTCCCACTCCTTTTCCATGAGGTCATTTTCTGTGCTGAGTAGAGGAGAATGATTTCCCCTTTGGTAGTAAAAAGTTCTGGGTCCATTCCAAGTTCATTGTAAGAGACATGCTTTTTGGAACACTTACCCAAGTTTGGATAGAATTTTCAATCTTGAATTGCATTACTACTGTATCTTCATCTATAAATGATCTTAAAGCTTCAACACTGAATGCAAGTTGGAAAGCTGTTTTAACAGATATGGTTTATGAAGACTCCAGTATTCCACATAAGCACATCGAATACAATCAGATAATTAATGCTGCACGTTCACTATGTTTTACAGGGCTTGATGATATGTCTTCTGAAGATGTTGATGAGCTATTTTTAGAAAAAATAATCGATGAAGAAGATGTTGTAAGGCTTCTAGAAGAATCCAAGTCGATTTCAGTGACTAAAGAGGATAAAGAAGATTATGAATGTATCTAACTAAAATTTTTCTGTTGGTAATGTACAATATGCATTGTATTTGACAAACACATTAGAGATGTTTTTAACAAAAAAGGATCCTTGCAAGGTTTGGAAAACAACATTTGCAGCACAACTCAAGAACTGTGTAAAGCCATATGAAAATTATTTAGAGAAATTGCAACCCGGGAATGAACCATCATGTATTACTGCTAGATATTCAGATGAAGACAAACCAAACGACGTGGATATTTGGCCTCCTACAAGAAAACATACTAGAATCACAACGTTCCTAGATGACTCTAGTGATGAGGACTAGATGGCATGGTAATGTACCTTTAATTAAAAAAAATGATACATTGCAAAATTTTTTTTGTTTTATTTTTCTTTTATTTTGCTAATAAAAATTTAAATTAAAATTTTTTTCAAAACTAATTAAAAATTAATTTGAATTATGTAATACAAGATTTCTGACAAATATTCACCAATATGAATTCAAAAAATGAAAATTTTTAATTTTATATTTACCAAAAAGAATTTAAATGTAACTTTTTTTATTTTCATACTTGAAACGGAATCCCATTTGTAGTCTCGAACAACATGGTTTCAAAGAACATGGAACCAATCAATTGTGTTCTTGGGGGGGGGCATTACCTGTATTATCCAAAGTTTCTACCACTGATATAAGAAGATCTAAGATGAATGCATCATGCCTCTCAACCAAAGAAGTTGTATTTATCAGCTTGAGACGTGCCATCTGTTTTAAGTGTATTAAGATAATTTTGTACTGCAGTTATTGTGCCAACACAAATCTTAATTACTTTCTCCGAGTAGTTAGACAGTGAGATTTAAACTGTAGGCACTACAGTGTACATATAATGCCAAGTGAATGCTGCTTAGAAATGCAGACCTGTACACCTTTATAACAGCCACTCATATTTCTTGCCTTGTTATAACCCTGTCTTTTTAGATAATCGAAGTTTAGTTTATCTAACAGGCATACATTTCAGTCTTTTTAGGATAATATAGCTGTGCAATCATGGATGGAGAAAAAACTAAGAAAATGTCCACAAATGAGATGTTCAATTTCATAAAAATGCCTGGCACAGATGGAAAGTTGCTCTACACCTACAATATTTACTGTTTCATTAGCTAAAACTAAGAAACATTGGGACAAGTTAATCTTAGTTACTGCTTGGTCCCTTATATGGCCACCACTGCATTCCACTATTTCATTTTGAAATTCCATACAAGTATACATATAATTTTATCCTCAAGTTTCTAAATGTTCAAGCAGATGAACATCACCACCTCTGGTTCTGTGTCTCAGAGGAGCTTGAAAGTTGCCTTTGTTAGCTTCAGATTCTGATTCTGTTGATGTATCCAGTGATCCTGAATCTTTATCGGCATGAAGAGATGACCCTTACTTGCTATACAAAATCACTGTCTCAATTATTGGCTTTATTTTGTGATAGTATTTTGGGATTCTTTTTTTCACAGCAGAGTCCAACTGAAAATTTGTTGGTTCAACTTTTTCTCTGGCAGCATCCAATAAATGTTCTGTCAATAGCACAGAATTTTTGTGATACAATGTACCCTCGTCTTCATTCAGTGTTTCAACAACATCTTTATAATTAATGAAAGAATATTTCACTAGATTTTTCAGTTTCTGGTCCTCGATACCAGCTTCATCAGGTGCAAATAAAACACAGACTTTACAAAATGCTCCATTTTATGAACGGCTGTAAGCCAGCCACTTCCAACAGTGCAGCCATTTGCATTGAAATCATAAATTATGTTTAAATGCTTCAATTCTTTTCTCTATATTTATTTTCCTTAAATTATCAGTAACATATAAGCCAATGTCATTAAGGAATGGTGTTTTTCTCGAAATATTTCATTCCATAACTTGATGCTGACAAGGCAAGTTGATTTTGAGAAGAGAAAAATGTCTGATTATCCCTTTTTCTTCTGGTATACTTTTCTTTTTGTATATGAAACTTCATTCTGGAATTCTTATTAGATTGGAACATCTGTTATCACTCACTGCCCTTTTGAAAGCACGCACAAATTCGCCTCAGAGGAAGCCAGTGCAATTAATAAATTGAAACAAATGGAACAGATCGCTTGAGAAATACTGCATAGAGCATTTCACTAACAAATAAGTAAATATCTGCATGGCTTGAAAGCAAAGTTCCAGATTAAGTTGAAGCAAATGTGCCAAACTTATCTTGACAACACATGAAACAAAATGATGTTTGAAGAGAAAAATTCTAGTACTCTAGTATTATGTTTTGTCATTATTCACATATCCTCCCCATATTTTTTCAATTCCATATTCTTTTAAAACTTATATATTTTTATGAAAGCAAAACCATGCATTTCAAAAATGAAAATATATTTCATTTGAATAAAAAGGAAGAATTTTATTTTATTAGAAGTGATCTGTTTAAAATTTCAGTATACAGCTACCCCTACATGACCCCTCTCCGTTCCTATATTTCATGTCTGTCACTAAAAGAATGTGACAGTTACCTTTCTGTATCCTCTTTTTCACAACTTTTCTATATAAAGCCTTTTTTTTTTTTCAATTGCAGAATTTAATCATTTGCTTTTAGGAAAAGAAATTGTGTTTAGTTGTTTGCTGTTTGTTGTATAATTTTACAGTATGTTATAGAAATAAGAATTCTGAGATTTGATTATTTTTGGAATGAATATGATAGCCCTAAAGATATACTCAAGATAATCTCATCTTTTTGTAATTGGTCTCTTATGCTTTCCAAATCAAATGAGAATGTTAGATGTGAACTAACTTTGAATTTCTGAAAATATAAGTATGTATAATATTTTTAATGTAAAATCGCACATTGGTATTAAGCAAAACTCACTGCATAGGATATTTGTATTACAAATTCTGTTTTGTGAATATGAAATTCATTATAGCATAAAAGGCAAAAAATTTCCTGTACTACTTTGATTATTTTATGTAATTTTGCTTATGTATTTTATCATTTTCATGTATTTTTTCCCCATTCCTGTTAAATGTTATTTAATTTTTCTTAATTAGTTTTTGTTGTACTGAACCAATTGATGTATTTTATGAAATAAGTATAAATATGACTTAAGGTGCCAAACATGTGTACAAAAATGTGCTTTTAAATGATGTTTATCTCCTCTTTCCTTAAGATTTGATTAAGTATGATTTGCTGAAAAAAAAAAAAAAGAAAGAAAGAAAAGAAGTTTAAAGCAGATTTTAGATTGACTTAATGAAATATTATGATTTAAATGTGATATTTTTTACATATCAGAAACTTTATCCCCATTTGAAGGGCTAAAGTATTTATTTGATTGTATTCTTCTTCGTGTTAATTGTGATGTAAAAATATTAATGTGCCATTTGTTTTGATTGGTGTTTTATATTAACTTTTTTTAATGAATATTTGTGATTTTCTGTTTATTCATTGTATATTATGCGGGTCATGTGCAAGTATGTTAAAAAAAGTAAATGTCAATTAAATTTACAATTTCAGTTTTATATTTTTGGTGTATATTTAAAATCCCATTTTGTTATTACTACATTCTACCAGATTATATTATTTTTATTAGTGCAGTTATTTTGAATGATTATTAACTATTTTCTCTCTTTAGTTAACCAAAAGCTACTTGTGGATATTGTGTAGCAATGCTTTTTCAGTTATTCAAGGTGTTGTATCATGTACACTGGTTAGATAAAATAATCCCAGATATGTATGTATTGTATTTTCTCTTTATGCACGTTTTTTAAAAATTAATTTAGTAATATTATTGTAATGCTTTCGTAGTTAATTTAGAACTTGCTGGTTATCCAGAACTGCAAGAACTGTGTCTGCAATATTGGTTACTTTGGTAACTGTGGACAGTGCTCTGATTACATTCATTATTTAACACTTTTGGTTATTATATAGCAGTTGCCTGCATATAGTTTTTTTTATTATTTTTTTTTATTTATTTATCATTTTTTAGAGACTTCATTAAGAGTAAGATAATATTTATCTGATATGATGGATTTTGAACTCATCATTTCTGATTCTCTAGATCCATAGTTTATCAGAGATAGAGTCTGTTTAAGATCTGAGAGATAATTTCTTCATATTCTTTTCATGCTAGAACTCAGAGGCTAAGGATATAATTGCAAAATGCAGACCGACATTTATTAACAAATTGTCATTTTGGGTGCGTATCGTAATTCCCTATCTAAATAACTCGCAAGCACCATATTACCTTTAACAGTCAAGAAACTTTTTTTTTAATGTGTAAAAATGTAGCCATTACACAATACTAATGCATGCTTTCTAAAAGTTTAAGAGCATCACTGAGTTATATTAAGTCTTTTGGTGCCTGTTGTTAATTACTGTTGGTTTCCTTTTAATATTTGAACTAGCAAGGATTACATTCCTATAAGTTGAAAGCTACCTTGAAAATGTAAATAACATTTTTCAGCTGTTGGTGTACAGGTAAACAAATTTTTGTGAAAAATCTTCATTAATATATTTTTTAAAACTGAACACTTGTGGGGAAATCAAATTTTTCAGTTATTAACCAGTATAGTTAACCGTTTTATTTAAAAACTTGATGTGGGCAGCAGAGCAGCTAATTATAGCAAGAATAGCATAGTGTTCTTATTTCATCCTATTGTTTATAAAATAAAACTCTGAAGCAACTTAATAAATTACTAGGATGCATGATATTTTGAATTTCTATAATTATTTGTAAAACTTAAAATTTGGATTAAGGAAATTAAAAATTTGAATGAGCTTCTTTCTGTCTCTTCTATTGTATTATTTCGTAACTTATTTACCTTTTTTGGAATGTTTCAGAATGAATATTAACTTATTGAATTGAAACCTTTCTACTTACATAAGCTTTTTTTTCCAAGTTATTAACTTTACACCCCCCAAAAAAATGAGAGAAATTTTAGAGAGTGTCATATTTTGTGGTTTAACTTCCTTTATTGTACTTCATGAATGACATCTGATTGTTTTTGTAATTTAAATATGTTTTCTTTGGAATTACTAACTAAATTTATTTAGCATCCCCATTTAATAATTAGTATTAGCTGATCCCTCCTGGTAATTGGTTTATAATGAATTCAAATTGTTTACTTTTGTATAATTCATGAAACTGTCTATTAAGCCTGATATATAAGATAAGATATCAATAATATTTTTTTTACTTGTCTAATATTATATTGGTGTTAATTTTCATGCAAAAAGGATTTCAAAACATGATTTTCCCATCTTTGATTGAAAAATTATTCAACTCAAGCATTTTGTGTTGGATGTTATAAAAGTATGGAAAAAATATATGACTTATGTTCTCTGCATTCTTTGATGTATCAGCTACCAGCTGATACATCAAAGAAGTTCACACTTGCAGTAAAGCTTTTAAAAACCACTTTTTTTTTTTTAATCTGTAAATGCAGAATCAAAATATTTGCAATTTGATCCTCCTGATTTTACCTTTGTGACTGCAAGGTGGCATAAGTTTATTTATCGAAAAAATAAATGTACGACTGCATATTCTGCAAAAAGCATTGGGATCATTTAGTATGTTTTAAGAATTATTAAAGTCATCTGTGTGAAAAGGGAAAGGTGTATTCTTATAATAGATTATAATTTTACTTGTGTTGGATCATCAATTATGAAACTTGAATAAGTTACAAATGCTGATGGAAAAACACATAATTTATACAAACTAATAATAAACATTTGTTTACTTTGTCTTATTTAGACTTGCTTACAAGTCTAAATAAGACAAAGTAAACAAATGAAATGAACAATGACACTATGAAATTATGTCATCTGCCTTGGCAAATGACATAATTTCATAGTGTTAAAGATGCTGTAAAATTAAAAACAATTGAAACTGATTTCTTTAATAATAGAAGTGCTTACTCATAGTAATATTTATTCATAGCTGTTTATAAGTATTTGTTACAGTCAGTTGTACCTTGTTGAAACACTCAGATGCCTCATTATAGTACTTAGATAGTGCAATGGTTCTGGACAATATGTAAAACTTCTTATATTGTGTAAAATGTCAGTAGATTTATTCTTTTTTGGGGGCGGGAGTGGGGAGCAGTTTTTTTTCCCCCAATGAATCCTTATTTTGTATATAATAATGATTGCCACAGTAGTACATACTAAGCAGATATGCACGTTTTACATTCAGATGAGAATATTGTGTTGGAAATTAGCATGTATCCATTAGCAGACCAGTAGGTTTTCATGTATCCTTAGCAGACCAAAAGTGTTATGAAAACTATCTACTGGAGCTAGTTGTGTGCAAAGCTTTAATTGTATGTATTTTTGGAAGAGCTTCAAAAGAAAAAGAAAAATTTATGGAATAAATTTACGTAAAAAATTAATAGACAATGAAAATTGTGATTACAATTACACTTAATAAAATAAAAAGATTTATTTTGGTTGATGTGGGAAACAGCGATATAAGAAAGTCAGTAGCTGTGAATTTAAATTTCCTTGAAAGCTGCCACATTTTCTTAGAATGTGAATTCTTGAACTTCATAGATTCCTTGAGCTCTATCAGAAAATTTCAGGAGTTTGTGATACTATATCTTTTAAAAAATTATATGTAAATGCGTTAAATGTTGTGCATGTGGAAGAAAACTTGTTGAAACAGTTTTGACTTAACTTCCTAGGAATTGGGTATGCACATGTGTATAAAATCACAGACAATATTCGACCGTCTGAACACGTTGGTCATAGCTGTGTATCATGTCATCAGTAGTATGTTAAGATTGCATAGTTATTTTGTCACAATTTAGTGTCATCCTTATTTTGGTTGTCCATTAATTATAAAAAATAATTAAAGTTTACATTTATTCTGTAGTAATTAAGTGGAAAGAGGTAAGTTAGATTCTGTAATAGTTTGAATATAAAATCAGCCAGTTCCTAAGGCTTTGACAGTTGAATCTAAAGTGACTTCTGTTTCTTTTTATGAATTTCATGTGTTTCTTCATTTGTATAATGATTCACAAATGTTTATTAATAAGTTTGGGCATTTAATTGTGAACCAAGTAAATTGCAAAAGTGATAACTTATTTTACTTTTTTAATAGCAATATTATTTTTTGTTTGTTTATTATGTATGCAGATATTTTAATTTATATATTTAAAAATGTTCTGAGAAAAGGTCCATGAAACCAAAAAACTTTAAGAACCTCTGATTTAGAATATTTCTTTGCTTTTATGAATACATTTTCATGACCCCCTTACCAAGTAGATATTACTTATATTTGATATGGTGCTTGTGCAGAATAATTCTGAGCAGTGACGGGGGGGGGAAGCTAATTTACTTTTCCTTGAAAAGCGTCTAGTTTTTTGTCCAGAAGGGTTATTAATTTCATTTTGCGTTGAATCACTACCGTCTTTTTCTGAAAATAAGACATCCTCCGAAAATAAGCCCTATCGTGATTTTCGG
>KK122443.1:98175-143133 GCA_000611955.2 Stegodyphus mimosarum | reverse complement strand
TTCTATTCTAACATACTTTCTTCTACACTCAGTTTGCGCATGCGCATTGACAATTACCAAAAATGCTTGGCAGATAGTGCCATCTGTTGGATAAACTATTTGCTACAGGTAGTTTACCTTCTAATAATTAAAGTTTTCCAGAATTCTATTTCTACGCAATTTATTCAATTATGTGGCTTAATTTTGTAAAATTAATTACATTTTTCCTATTTAAAAAAGTTCTCTAATGAACCAGATGAACTATTTTTAATGAATAGGCAAATATCTTATGCGGTATAGCAGTGTAAATCTGGATGTATATCCAATGTTTAGAAATTAGAAACTAAGCTAATTAGATATACATGTTTCTGTTAATACAATCTAGTGTAAAATGATTAATTGTTTCTCAAACTAATGGTAACAATCTTTTATTTATGAGGCATAATGATTTTTACATAATTACGTCCTTGTAAGAAGTAAAAAGGAAGTATTGTAATCGCGAAAAATTTCGAGTATCATATTTCAACGAAAATATCTATTTTGACCGCTATCGAATTTGATTTAACGATGTTTTTGAGTGACATCAGTGCGTAAGGACAAAATAAAAGACTCTTTTCCCCCAAAAAAATTATAAAACTCATTTAAAATGGATTCTGAAGAGAGTTTTTTCATGGCGTCTGTGCGTACGTACGTAAGTATGTATGTATCTCGCATAATTCAAAAACGAGTAAATATATGTTTGGTGCTGCCAATTGCGACCAAAAGGAAAGGTGCAAAACTACATGTTATAGCATTCTCATACACAAAATTTTAACGTTCTGAGGCTACTCATTTTTGAGTTATGCGAGATACATACATACATACGTACGAACATGCACACAGACATCACGAAAGAAATCTCTTCCGAATCCATTTTACGACTAGTTTTGGAAAAAAAGAGTTTTTTATTCAGTCTGTACGCATAGATGTAACGAAACAAATATCGTTCAAATGGATTTGAGAGTTGTCAAAATGGATATTTTGGTTGAAATATGATACCCGAAATTAATCGCGGTTACAATACTTCCTTTACTTTGCATAAGTAAGTAAAAAAGGCGTGTTAGCAAATATTGGTATGAGGTATATACTCTTACAAATGAAAAATTCTGTGATTTTCGGATCCTCAGTATAAAAAAGTTTTTTTGGAGGGGGGAGTTTATATTCTTGTTGCCATATGAGTTATACTTGTGGCAACAACGTTTTGGGTCTACCTTTCTCGAATCTTAGGAGGCAATACTTCCTTTACTTCGTACAAGAAAATAAAAAAATGAAATAATACATTCGGCAGTATAGAAATGAATTTAAACAGTGTTTCAGATTAAGTCAAATTGAATTTAACCTCTTAATATATGATCATTTATTTTCATGACGAAGCAAATGCATTTTTCAATCACAGTATTACTACAATCACTAAATTGTGCTGAAGTAAAATTGGCTCTCAAAGTCCATAAAATCTTTTAATTAACATTCAGTGAAAATTTAGGTTGAAATTTACTCTTTTAAAACTTTAACTAAGTGTGCATTTGAAGTACCTTCTATGGCTATGCTTAGCATTTGATGAAACTAACTTATTCCAAATTCTGCCATCATACTTGTAGATCGATAAAGTTTAAGATTCGGTAAGGATTGGACGGGTTGATATCACTATCATTACTTCTGTCATGACTAATGTTAATATTACGTTTTCGAACTTCACCTACAAGTACTTCCTATTTATTTTATGCAGCTGTGTTAATTGCCTCTTCGCACACAGTTTTCGAAATGACAGATCTTTAGTTAATGCTTCCTCATTTTCATAGAGGAGTTATCTTATGACACAGTATTGAATTTCCTTATAGATTAATATGCTGTCGCAGGCATTGATCGGCAAATTAAGCACTGAGATTTCAAGAAATTTCCCAATAGAAACATTAAGAAATACCAAAACTAATAACTTTTTTAAGATCTCCCTCCTTCTAGCATGCCTTCATGGTGTAATGGTTAGCACACTCGGCGCGTATTCGAGAGGTCCAGGTTCGAGTCCCGGCGACGGCATTGTTCATTTTTCATGTCTTCTGCATAAAAAAACCAAAAGACTCTACAGTGACGCCCGAACTAAAAAGGTTGTGGATGATCATGCTTCACCACCAGGATTTGGCGATTGGGTCCTTAATACCCAATCGCCCTTTAAAAGGGGGAGTATTATGTAAGGTATTTCTCCCTCTATGTAACACGCTTTCGTGGTGTAATGCTTAACACAGTTGGTGAATATTTGAGAGATCCAAGTTCGAGTCCCGGGAAGGACATTGCTCATTTTTCACTTCTCCTGCTTCAAAAGTAATGTACAGATCATGACACAAAACTTTACAATTTGGAAGAAAACGACACAGAAATCCTGGCATGTATTACTTTTCTGTCGTTTGGAACAATAAGAATTCTTTCACAACTTTTTCCCAAGCCACGGTCACCTTTTATAAACGTTGCTTTACTCTTGACATTGTGCATTTGGGTATTTTGGGTTTATTTGGTATGGGTTATATTTGGATAACATGATGCATCGTAGGATACATTCGTAAAATAAAATCGTAGAATAAATTGCTGTTACAAATGGTGCTTCTGTAGCCTGTAAATCAGATTAAAACTGTGCATGAGAGATTCATAATGTATGCATTTATATGCAACATAAACATAAACGAGGGATGGTCAGATATAAACAAAATTCTGTGCTCTATTCTTGTGAAGAATTCAATGCAAGAATAGTTTATTTGGAAAACCATATCATATTTGAACTTGTGAATAGTAGTTCTTTTTCAACCCCATTGTTAGTTGAAATCAATATGTCGGAACAGAAAGTTTACAGGTGAGTTGGCCAGATTAGATTTCTGACTAACGAAGCTGCTATTCTGTCGCAGATTCTTTCGAATGGAGTGTCTGATTGCTGCAAGTCTTTTAAAGAAGGTGGATGAGTGTTGAAATGCAGCGCCCTCTTCTCAGCCAAGAACGTGAGCCGGTAAAGACAAACTGATTTCCACTGATGCACTGTATTTTGGGTCTATTGTAGAATCCCTTCGAAGACATTGTTACGAAATTTAAAATAAGTGTTGGCAGAGTGGTCATATTAGTTAAAATATCGTCTTAAATTGACTAAATTGATTTCAGACTAAGAGCCTTTCTGGGTTAAAAATCTAAAAATCTGAATGATTTTATTGCACGTCCAAATGGGCGTTTTTCATTTAAATATGCATAGGGACTTCAATACCGGGATACAGAATACTGATATGTGAGCCATTTTTTAACATTTTTGTAATACCGGTAATCACAAGTTTAAATATCGTTTTTTTTTTTTGGTATTCAGTAGAAATTTTTAAAATTGTCTCCACTATATATTCAGGGGTCGCCAATATAGCAAAATAGCATACGTTTTTGTTTTTATGTCTCCCTAATGGACGAAATTAATTAGACTAGGAATACGAAGTTGTGTTGTACACTCTAGAGAAGTGCTACAATATGTAAATCATCCAAAGAGGCGGACAAAAACTGTGCTGTCCTATTACAGTTCAGAGCGATACTGCACATGCGCAAGATTCGTAGTCTGATATTCGTGTCTGTGAAAACAAGGTTGTAGTTGTGAAAAAAGTGCGTAATATTTCGAAAAATTTCGATAGTTTTTAAATTGGTGAGTTTGTTATTCACATTGTATTTGCATATCATACTTTAAGGTTAAAAATATTTTTCAGATTTATTATATACTCAGAATTAATAAACCCATAGTAATGAATAAGAATAACTTTAAAGAACATAAAAAATCTGTTGATAATACTTCCGTTTGGTTTCATTGTTTATATGATGTAAAGAATATGGTGGCACAATGTGAAACATTTTCAAGTGTTATTAAAGTAAGTATTGAGGAAGTACAAGACTCCATTACATTAAAAAACGTTTAAAACGAAACATCATACAAATTTCTTAAAGATGAAAGAATTTAATTGCGACGAAGATACAAATTTAAGCACAGTTTCTAAGCCCAAGCCATCAGAGATTTTAGATTATTTTGAAAAAAAAAAAAAAAAAGATAATTTGTATGAAATCACAAGTAAAATGACAGCATTTGATGATTTGCCATTTCAAGTGTTCTGCACTTCTACTGAATTAAGAAAATCACTATCCGCCAGTGGTTTTAAATATCTAAACCAACATCGATTAACGCTACAATAAGAACGTTATAGATGTTACAGTAAAGGTGTTAGCAATTCTTTGAAACACGAGTTAATACAATTAAAAGTGAATAGTGAAAAATTTAGTCTTACATTTGATGAATGGACACATGTAAGAAATAGACGCCATTTAAATATAAATATTCATTCAGAAAACAAAACTGGAATATAGGATTTACACACGTCTCGGGAAGTATGCCAGCCGAAAAATGTGTGGAAGTGCTTAAATCTAAATTAGAGAACATGGATTATCCCTGAAAGAAGATAATGTATCCATAACGACTGATGGAGCAATGGTTATGACGGTTATGAAAACGTTGAAAAGCTGATTGGTGCAAATCAGCAATTGTGCTATGCTCATGGAATTCAATTAAGAATAATAGATGTATTATACCAAAAAAGTAAAGAACAGAAGAATCCAAATACTTTGGATATAGAAACTTCTGATTCCGATTTTGAAGAGAGTGAGAGTGATACTGACAATGAAGATAATGACGATGTCATTGTTGAAGAAGATAATTGCTAATGAGGATGAAATATTAACTCATCATGAACTGCTTCCTATAATTAATAAAGCTCGAAAAATTGTTAAGATATTTAAACGTTCCCCTACAGAAATGCCTTATTACAAAAATATATACTAACTGAAAATAAAACAGAATCTATGTTAACATTAGATTCTAAAACACATTGGAACAGTTTACTCCTAATGATGGAATGATTTTTGAAACTGAAAAATCCAATCCAAAAAGCGTTAACCGACTAAAACCTGCAAATTAATTTTTCCGATCGTGAATTCGACTTGATGTCCAAAACTGTATCAGCTCTACTTCCAATAAAACTGGCTGTGGAGGTATTATGTAGGAGAGTTTCTAATTTATTAACAGCTAATGCAACAATAAATTTCATGTTGCAGTCACTGAAAGAACAGCACATATCACTATCCAAAGAATTATATATTACCTTGAAAAATCGCACAGAAGAAAGGCATAGCGAAATAGAAAATGTCTTACGGTATTTACATAATTATAACGATTTTAAAGATGAAAATGAAAAAGGAAAGAGACTAACCAAATCAGATTTGGTCAAGTTTATAGTAAATCTCCTTAATTTTTTTTACCCACAAACCTATCCATATTCAGGAGAATTCGGTACAGTTATCGAAGATGATGATGACATTAATGTCGATATCGATAGTGAAAAGTAATTGTCAAACAAAAATTAGAATTAGAGATAACTAAAAAAATTTCAACAAACCGAAATACAATACAGAAATCAGTTATATCCAAAACCATCGTACGAGAAATCGATTTATTTGAAGATCAAAGATTTAGAGGTAAATTCTTGGAAAAAGTATATCGCGCATTGCTAACAATACCACCAACTATCGTAGACTCTGAAAGAGCGTTTTCGACAGGTGGTAATTTTTGCACAAAATTACGCTCCAGGCGTAATGACAGTACAGTTGATGCATTATGTTTTTTAAGATCATATTTCAAAAATTTGTAATAGTACCACAGACTGAATAGTAATATTTACAACTTTTTGTGATTTAAATACATAAGAGGTTCCTTGTTTCTTTGTTTTTTTGTGATTCTTTATATACTGTTATAATTTATAAGTTACAAATGATTTTTTGTGATATTTACTCTATCTAATAAAACTGGCAAATAAAACAAAGAAACACCTGTGTTTTCTTTCTTTTTCTAAAATTCCTTCTACCGGTGTTAAGATATCGAATGCCGGTATTGAGTTTTTGTCCGAAATTGCAATCCCTACATATCAATACATGGTCCGAGAGCATTTAAGATTAACACCCCTTAAGGCTAAATATATTTAAAAACAGCATATCTCTAGAAATTGCGTTAGACAGTCTTGCGCGTTGGCGATAAAAATATTTTATTCTCTATAGGGTGTTGCCACTGATTGTTGTGAAATCGTTGAGTTTCTTAATCAAAAATTATTAAAAAAAGTTTAAAAAATATGAAATAGATAATAAAACAAATTCGAAATTCAAGATTCGGACTTACAGCTGCCCATATTCTCGTGGAGGTCTACGTTATTTAAAATTTTATGGCTCTTGGTATCCCTCTTTCTGAAAATGCAAAAAAAAAAAAAATACGTACATTCATGCAGATTCTTTATTATTTAATTTCTTATAATACAAGGCGAAATTATCCGGCGGCAACAATCTGAAAAATGAACAGCCATTTAGAGTGATTCGATGCAAAATGCCTTTTCGAGAGTAATAACCTTTCTAGACTAACGACCCTTTGGGCTAAAATTAATTAATTAATTAATTAATTGATGACAATATGATTAAAAAGCAAAACTTGACAAGAAGGAGTCTATTCAGTTCTTTAATCGTTTTAACCATCTCAAACTTTGTATTGAAAAATGTTATTGAATAATGTAATCTAAATTCTTCATTACGCAATCAGTCGTAATCATTCGTTCTTTATTAGGTAATATAAACCCTTCATACAATAATCAGAGCAAATAAATAAATAAGAACGGAAGATTAGAATGATGATGAGAGTTTAATAGACCCTGTTATGCAAAAATAATCGAGTCCAGCCCGCATTAATAAGTCATAGTGAGAACGCTTTCTAGCATTTTCCCATTGAGTTAGATTCTTAGGTTAAGTAGTAGTTGGCTATTTAGTAAGTCATGATTGTTGTCTTGCTCGTCACGTTTGCTATGATCGGTGAGTAAATTTTCAAATTTTCCATGTAATTTGTTGAAAGAAGATATACATTATGAGTCTGATGTTGGTAGATGACTGAATATAGAGTATTAAATTTTTTACCATTTTATAGAGTTTTTTTTTATTATTTTTCCTTAAATTATGTAAGAAGATACTGGAAATAATTAAGCATTTTAATTATCAATTATCCGATACGACCTTGAAAATAGAACACCCGGATAAAGCAAAGAACCATAGTTGTTTCGGTTAAAAATTTACATAAATAAAAAATTTCACCAATTTATATGTGGCAGTATTTTTACTGATCATCCTTCCGTGCGTATGCACGCTTTATTGATTTTCAGATTTAGCCTAAAAGAAACATACAGACTAAACGCTTATAAACAAAAAAGAGGTTCTTTTTATCTGGAAGCATTTAGTACTATTTTACAGGAGAAGTCTTTATATTTACAACCGCCTTCTTTCGTTTGCTTTTGTCATGTAGCAAGTATCATATAAGCAGTCTTGATGCACGGACATTATAAGAAAGGTATTCTTATGAGGTCTGTGTATTGATTTGGGTCGAGATATATGACCTCTAATCAGGCAGAAGAAGTTATAAGCGATTTTCTCCCTCCTTCCAGCATGCCTCCGTGGTGTAACGGTAGCTATTCGAGAGGTCCAGGCTCGAGTCCCTGTGAGGGCATTCCTCATTTTTCATGTCTCTTGCTTTACAATAACGTAATGACTCTACAGTGGAACTCGAACTAAAGCAAGTGGTGGACCATAATTCGTCACCACCAGAATTTGTCGATTGGGTTCCCTGTCCCCTAATCCCCAGTCGCCCTTTAAAAGAGGAGTGTATAAGGTATTTTCTCCATCCTCCTAGCATACTTTCGTGATGTAACGGTAGCACACTCAGCGCATATTCGAGAGGTTCAGGTTCGAGTTCCGGCGACGCCACTGCTCATTTTTCGTGTCTCCTGCTTCAGAATAACCTAATGATTCTATAAAGCATTTTTAGACTCGTAGCCAGAAGAGGGCGCCCTGGAAGTCCGGTGCGCTCCTCCCAGATGTCGTAAAGTAGGATCCAAGCATAGAGCAATTTAAGAGCTTCTGACAGATAAGAATTCGAAAGTATTAGAAGTACTTTAAAATTTTTAAGCATTGATTTCGCACATGATGTAAATTCGACTGATTAGGAAGGATTTAACACAAAATTCAAAAGCTTTCTTCCTAATGACAAAAATTTTAAATATAAGAGGCAGAAAAAGAATTTTTCTCTACATTTCCAGGAAATCTGACCACGGTAAAATAGAAGGACCTTCCTAGATCATAGAAATGTAGTAGTTACAAAAGCTACTGTCATTTTTAATCCTTAGGGGGTCTCAGTAACCAATATTTTTCTGGCAAGACCGCTTTGAAAAGGAATTTAACTTCGGAAAATTGAGGTTTATAAACTGCCTGTTAGTAATCTCAAGAAGATTTTGAAAGTGAGGAGATTATGTTTGGATAACTCTCAATTAATTACTCTTTTTGCATTAAATCCTGTTTCAATTTGAGCTATAGCAGTAAATATAGGGGGGAAACATAAAAGGTTGATTTTCACTTAAACAAACTATGAAAGTTTGAATTATTTTAGTACTGCAATTTTTTTTGTTTATATTTTTATTTGCAGTAAATTTTATTTTCCTTTAATTCCTTTATTTGAGTACCATAATAATTCCTATTTTTTCTTTCTTTTTAAATAATTAAAATATTTAATTTTGTCATCTTTCTGATAAGTGTAATTTTTCCAAATTCTGAACTTCATTCAATCCTCTTTTCTTGAAGCCATAAATTTTTTTTAATTATTTGTTAACTAATGAGCTTCCGTTGTTTACATTTTTTAAGAGCTACTTATAGTTAAGGGTTTTTGTGTGGGCTGACACCCACCCTCCTGATCACAAGCGGCCCTATTGCTTAATTACGTTATCTCAGTTATAGTTACAACACAACACACACACTAAAGTAGAATTCGCACAGGTTATAAGGTATTTTCTGCCGCCTTTCGGTATGCCTTCGTGGTGTAACGGTCAGCACGCTCGGCACTTATTCGAGAGGTCCGTGGTTCGAGTCCCGGCGACGGCATTGCTCATTTTTCATGTCTCCTGCTTCTAAATAACCTAATGTCTCTACAAATTGACCAATTAATACATAATCTTTCTTGATAAACTTGTCGCGTTGTTTAACAAAATTTCATAAAGTCCGTTCTATGTTAAATTATTTTTGATAGAATCTTTCTTAAAATGTGTAGGTCTCGACGAAGTGTTTAGAATCTCTTTTTTCATTGCATCTGCCGCAGAGGCTGGAGTTTAGAAGATTAATTCTTTTAAAGTTTGCAGGAAAATGGCCATGACCTCTTAAAAGTTTATTTAAATCTATCTCATTATATGTTTTTTCTCTTTTTTTATTGTCACCAGTTTCATATAGTTTTTATTTTTATCGAACCTTTTTCTTTCCATAATTTGTAGGTATAAATCTTCATAAGGGTCACGGTCTTCCTTTTCAACTCATACAGCTTAATGCTTTTATTGTCATTTTTTGCCTTTCTGTCCAATCTGCCTGCCCTCTCATTTCCACTAAAATCCGCTATTGATTTTATCGTAGTCTTTTGCCTCTTTAACCAATGAGCCAGTCCTCTCATTTGCACTAAAATCTGTATGGCCTTTTACCCAGCTCTGATTCATTCACTTTTACCTAGTTCAGATTTGAGTTTCCCAGGAGTTCAAAATAAAGTTCTTTTGTATCTAATATCAGTTTATTTGTCTGGTCCTAGCAGAAGAGTCAATAAAATGTCGGTTTATATATTGATTGTGCTCTCGAATTTTTCAGAGGATAAGATCCTTTTATAACATCCTGCCAGGCCATATCAATAACTTTGAGGCATACGGCAAGGTTATAGTGATCCTTCTAGAACTCCGGAAGGGCAAGGTTTGTGTTCTCCGTAATTTCAAAGTAGTGTTGAGGAAGGTGTTTGGTAAAACGCTTCTTGAAACTGGATATCACCTGTTGGTCCACAGGTATTTATAAAGTTGAACTTCTCGAGGATGTCGTCTTCAAGGTTTGGTGAGTAGCAAGCAGCATTGTCAAGAACGAGAAGGACTTGCATGGGTAACATGCAAGCTCTTCTCGTTCTTGACAATGCTCTAATCACTAAGGCTCTTCACAATGTCTTAACTTCTTTTCTCTAAGTCACTGGCCTCAAGGTATTTCTTAACGTCAAGACCAAAGACTAAGTTCACCCACTGCACAAAAAACTTCCCGGTTACCCATGCCCTTTTATTCGCCCTCCACATAACCTGCAGCTTCTCTTTTAAATCTTTATGCCTCTTGAAAGCTCTGAGGTTTCCTGGATTTCGATATTCTCTTTCGAAGAGTTGGTTGGCAAAGTTATAGCCTAACAATGTCGGATGAAATTGCTTTTTGCTTTTTACGAGCGGCCTTTTCAACTGTGTTTAAGAGCGATCTAGTTCCCCTTGGATTACTATGGAAGATAATTCTACTAATACTGTTAATTCGACTTGTGAAGGTGTTTCTGCGACAACAGCCGTTACTCCGGATGAAAATGGCGCAGTTAAGCCTACCACGTGGGAAGAATATAAGTTCATAGTTAAAAAGGACACAAAATAATTTAGTCTGAAATAAATAAGTAAAAATTACATAAACACAAGCCAGAGTCAAAATAGTAATTTCCTTTAGGAATATATCCCTCCTAAATGTATTTTCCTCAAAAATAGCTGCAAAAAATGTAAAATAGGCAAAATATAGCATTATGCCTGAATATTCCAGCTTTAATGATGACACGAAAATAATGTAAGCCAAATCTCAGTTAAAATAACACGCCGAATAATGATTACTGGAGGTGTTAAGGCAACAAGAAACAGCGTAATATTCCCTAAATCTTCAGAACTATTTTTCGAGGTTTAAATATAGAACTTGCTTTTCAGCTGCAGAAGTGCAAATGACGAAAGAGAAGTCCAATGAGCACACTTCTCTTTCGTCATTTGCACTTCTGCAACTGAAAAAGAAGGTTTTGCGTGTAAACCTATGTATGGTTTTGTATGTAACTATTTGAGGTGCTAAGTTTCTTATCACCTCTAATAGTTTAAATCACATTAATTATTCACATTAAACGATTTATTCAGAGTGGTTTTCTCTTCCTCTGCCCTGAAAAGATGAATACAATTAGTCTGAATTTTCTCTATGAATAGATCTATTCTTAACTCTGAATGGTAAAAAAAATTTTTTTTTCACTATTATAAATAACTAAAATATATTCTTGCGTGCGTAAGGGTTCATTATATACTGAATGCTCAAGTCGTTGAAAAGTTAACAAAATTTATTCTTTCCACAAGAAATAAATCAAAATGCTAAAGTATTTCTTCAGAGATATTCGCACAATATCTCAAACGTTTAGCAAAAACTCAGTTCTAATTAGATAAAATAATACTATCTCACAGCGAAATCGCTACAGTAAACAAACAGCAGTTCACTTTTTACAGCTGCAACTACAACAACAACTGCAACAACTGAGATGAGTCCAGTCCAGTTAAGTATTGCCGGAATATCGTAGCAATTGCACGATGTGTCCGGCTCCTGATAATTTGCCCAAAAGGCACATGATATGGGTAGGTCCAGGTAGGTGAGATACATACACGAAAAAGGAGGGGGGGTTACCATGCATCACCAGGTTTAGAAAAACCAAAAATGATCACAATCGGCGCAGCGACAAGGAGAGAGAAAACGCAAAACCAGACAAATGGCAGACCAGCAAATAGCTAGCAAAAGTAAGTGCCAAGTGCTTTACGTGGGAAAGTTTAAATCCCATATATGTGCGGCATAAGGTCTGATATATCTGTCCTGGTCTGATATATGAGAATTTCATAGTCAAGGATGTTGAAGATCTCGAGGTGTGGGCAAGTGACAGCCTTGTTGAAGAACTTCTCATTAATTCGAAGAAGATAATCTTTGACAGTTTCAGTCTTTAAATCTCTGTGTAACATATCGTTGGTCACAAAGTAATGAGCATTCGTAATCAGCCGTAAAAACTTGTTTTGCATAACTTGTATTCTGTAGAGGTCACGTGATGTAAAAGCTGCCCAGGCCGGGGAGGCATAAGAGAAAATAGGGCGCACTATTGCCGTATAAAGGTGCTTCTTACGTAACAAATCCAGTTGCGAATACTTTCCTAAAAGCGGCATAAGGCTTTTCATAACAATTATGGTCTTGTTTCGGATGTGATTGAAGTGATCAGTCCACGTAAATTTGCGATTAAAAACCACACCTAGGTAATTGACCTTTTTTACAATTGTCACTTCTACGTCGAAAAGGGTAAGTCTGACATTTAAGGGCTTTTTAGCCTTCTTTTTGCTAATAATGAATAATTGCGATTTAGTTGCATTTATGGCGATTCGCCATTTGGTGCACCAATGCTCTATGTGCGGAATTGTTTTTTGAAGTTTAGCAATTGCAATGGCCGGACTCAGGGATCTCATCGCCAGCGCCGTATCATCGGCGTAGCACCCCAGGTAATTATTGATTCCAGTAAATGGTTTCGGGAAATCTGACACATAAAATAGATATAAAATTGGGCCAAGAATAGAGCTTTCGCATTTAATCTTCTCTGCGTAGATGTATCTTGTCCAATATCAACAAAAAATTTTCTATCTTTAATAAATGAGTATATAAGTAAAGTCATCTCCCGATCAAAGTCATTTGCAATTAGCTTGAAGATAAGCCCCTCATGCCAGACGCGGTCGAAAGCTTCCGCCACGTCCAGCATGAGGAGGGCAACTTTTTGATGGTTATGAACAGCAGAGCCGATGAATTCCGCCAATCTGACTAACTGCTTCGTAGTAGATAATGACTTGCGGAAACCAAACTGCTTGGGAGGGAGCTTTTCAAGATATTTTTCCATGCGTTTCAAGATCACCTTTTCATAGTATATTTTACCCAATCCAGGTAGCAGACTAATTGGACGGTAGCCGTCCGGCTTTGTAATATCTTTTCCAGGCTTGGGGGTAACTATAATTTTTGCGGTTTTCCATTTTGTTGGAAAATAGCTATTCTGCAGACATGCATTTAAAATACTTGCGTATTTGGCAATAATGTTTATAGGTAAATTCTTGATGGTAAAATTAGTAATAGAGTCGTGCCCGGGGGCTTTCCGATTCTTTAACCTCCTTATAATTTCAGAAATTTCAAATGGAGATGTGAACTCCGTCTTGTTCGGCACAGATGGGCCTGTGAGATAGTCTTGAACGCAGTAGCGAACATCATAAACAAAAGAGTAATCACAAGGATTCTCATTTCGCAGGGATTGTTTTCCGAAATGTTCAGCTAGCATATCGGCTTTTTCTTTGTTGGTAAGAGCGATTTTGTTCCCATCGGAAATGGGCTTATTTACTGGTGAGCTGCGCTTGAGCTTTCGAGTAAATGACCAAAATTCATGGCTGGGTTCATTGAAGCTGGCGATTTTGTCATCCCACCTTTCAATACGATATTGCTTTATTTGGGCTCTAATTTGCTTATTTAATCTATTGAGTTCTTTCTTGATACGCGGGTCCCACGAGCGGTTCCATTGCTTGCGTAATCTGTTCCGTATCTTGATATCTTCACGAATATGACGGGGAAGAATGTCCGGATTTTGTTCGCCCGGGATTTTACTAGTAGCATTCGTGAAGGCACAGTTAATCCGGTCCGTGAGTGCATTAATCGCACGGTCAATATCAGTTGTAGTCCGCAGGGGTCCCGTTTCTGGCGGGTTTTCTCGAAGAAATTGCTTGAAACAATCCCAGTCGGTGATGGTTTTAATTTTCGTATCATCACTTTTCTGAGTGCCTAAAGTAGCAATAACCGGCACATGATCCTAAGTTAAGTCCATATGTACATCTAAGAAAATTGGAATGGAGACAGTTGTGACAAGGATGTCCAAAATATCACCTTTATTTACCTGTGATGGTAAATAAGTATAACTTGTGGGCGCATAAAAGTACATAGGATAATTGTTGACAAAATTGAAGAGTGTGTCACCATTAGCGTTTGATTTTCTGCAGCCCCACTCACGGCTTTTAGCATTAAAATCTCCTGCTAAGATAATGGGTTTGTCTGAGAGCAGCAATTCTGCTAGGATGTTCTCGTCAAGTGAGTGCTTGGATGAATTGTAAATTGCACTGAAATAAACAATGCCAAAGGCCTTCAGTAAAACAGAAGCAGTAATGAGTTCCAGTCCATTCAGCCGTACTTCGTTAATATAGCAAGACTGGAGCGAATTTCTGATGAAGATAGCTGTGCCGCCACCCTTGTGACTAAGTCTATCGCACCGATAGCATCTATAATTTGGGATGGTTATGCGATGGCTCGGGTTGGCATGCGTCTCAGAAATGAGAGCAATGTCAATCTCATTTGTTATTAGGAAATTTTGAAGTTCTTGAAGTTTATTAAGAACGCATCTCGCATTCCAAATCATGACCTGTACTGGCGCTCTTTTAATTGGATGTATAGCCATTCTCACTAGTTACGCTTTTATGATTTTCCTGATCGATTTCCTTTAATTGAGTTATTTGTTGGGTTATTTGTAAGAATCCTGCACTTTTTATGATTGAAACAAGTGCAGCCAAGTCGGAGAATACTTTTTTGGCCTCGCTTATGGTATCTGTATAGATACCCGAGGACAAAGCCTGAGCATATGACTTACCCTCTATGACTTTGTTATTAAATGTTTTTGATTTTTCTTCCTTCCGCTTCGGGAACTTTACACATCCTTTAAAACTGGCGGTATGTGATTCACCGCAGTTCACACAAACGAGAGGCTTATCTTTGTTATAACGGTCCGGGCAATCCTTTGAATTATGTCCCAGGGCGCAACGCACACATTTGGGGGGGAGTAATTACACCCCTCCTGCGTGTGGTTAAAACCCTGGCATCTGAAACATTTCAATGGACCCTGACGCCCTTTATATTCAACTACTGATACTTTTAAGTGGCATAAATACCTGACACTATAGATACTGTTAGAGGCTTCCGTTTTAGGAAGTGTAATCAAGAAAAGCGGTAATTTACTGACTTCACCATTACGACGTCTAGTCATTTGCTTGATATCTGATATAATGAAATTTAGGCTTTCTAAATCATCTTTGATACCCCCAATAGTAGTACTGCGTAAGAGTCCTTTTATGACCATTTTTAGGTTCCTGTCTTGGGGGAGAATATAAGAGTGGTGTTCCACCCCTAATTCTTTGAGAATTCTGACCATGGCTCTATAACTGTCAGCATCTGCTGCAACTACTTTAACTCCGTCACGGATGTTTTGGCCAATGAAGCCAAGATTACGTTGGCGAAACATGGCAGCAATTTTGTCATAATCATATTTGTTTTCTTTCAAAATGATAGGAGGTAATTTATTAGATTTACTTTGAGAATTGTTCGTGCTCTTACCATCATTACTGGCAGCATTCGTATCCTGAGTAGGTGCCTGTGTGTCATCCTTATTTGTAGTATCCATAGGAGGATTATCCGCTTGCGTGACGGTAGTTTGACCTAAGTCCCCATGAATATCGGGAGTATCCTGAGTAGCCTTAGAAGTAGAGGCAATAGCTGGGGATATGAGTTGAGTCTGTGTACTAAGTTCTATTTTCTTAGCAATAGGTCTTGGGTTACGATACCTGATTGTTTGATCGCCCCTTCTACGGTTTTGCGTGTCTTCATCAGAATTGACGTCCTTATCCAAAGTAATTTCGTCATCAGTGCTGGTAGCAGAATCATCACGAAGTTTAATTGGGCTACGCCCTCTATCATTATCACTGAGCGGTTTGTTTAATTCCTGATCATGTAAATTTCTGTCATGACTATTTTTATTCTGCTCTGCCTGAAGAGCGCGAATAATATCCAGTGAACTTATAAGGAAAGCATAGAACTTGCTTTCGATATCCGACCATGCTCCCTTAGTGTTCTTAATTTATTCAAGTTTCTGTATTTGCACAACATAAGAATCAATTAATCTCTCCATTCTAGCATGCACTAGCGCGGGGAGATAAGAAATCCAGCGCCCAACATAAAATAAAATGGAAGCTTGCGCCCCGGAACTAAACCCACACGACGGTGTTTTGGCAGACGGATGAGCAAGCGAAAATCCGTAAGGCTCCTGACTCTCACCTGACAGCGAGAGCTTGGGAGTAACTATACGGAAAATCGACCAATCACCAAAATTAAAATAAGTAACATAAACTGGCTAAAAATGCGTAAAAATTTAAATTTAACTCGCTAATATTAATAGCTAAGCGTCAAATTAACGCAAAGTGGCGCAAAAACACCTAACCAGCAATCAGGCGTAGTGGCAAGACGGTGCAGATAATAATTCAAAATTATTCCAAAAATAATATAAATAAGAAGACTGCAAATTAGCAATCATAAATTACAAACCGAAAAGCATTGAAAAATGTTGTTTTTATTATAAGGTTGTATCGTAAAATGACTATGAATGAACTGAACCTAGTAAGCAAAAAATATACGTTCAGTTAATTCATTTAAATTCAGTTCTGAATATACGTTACATTCAGAATTCTAAATGTTTACAACTGAGATGAGATGTTTCAATTCGGCTTTTATAAGCTTTTTAATTATCAGTAAAACAATCTCAATTTTTCTAGATCTTTCTGGATGGCAACATTAATTACGAGATATTTATTTATTAAACATTAGATTCACGCGCTCTTTTATTTTTCTTTTCTTTTTTTTTCGACGTAGCTTTCTCTTCAAAAATCGTCTGCGTTGCACGGGAAAATAAAAAGGAATTTTATTTACAATTCTAAATAAGTAGCCAAATAAATATGAAATCCGTAACAATATATTGCTGCTTGCGTACGGGTTCGTAACGCATTGAATGCGCTAGTCTGATGAAAAGTTAATAAAATTTATTTTTATCACAAGAAATAAAACAAAATGCTGAAATTTTTCCTCACAGATATTCGTACAATATTACACTATTACACAGTAGTTATATTTGAAACTACTAAACGTTAAATAGAACATAATTCAAAGCGCAAAGAAAGCTAATCCGATCTCACCGCGAATTCGCTACAGAAAAAAACAACAAAATAAGTAAAAATCTGAACTGTGATGTTTCTCTCCGGCTTTTTAAAGCTTTTTAATCATGCACGAGAACATTCTAGTAATCTTTATTTTCTCGAGGTTTCTGGAAAGCAAAAGAGTACACTTATGATATATGTATTTGTTAAATGCTAAATGCACGCGCTCTTGTATTTTTACTTTTCTGGCGTAGCTCTCTTTTAAAATGGGTGACGTGCTGCATTGCACGGGAAAATAAAACAATTTTAATTACAATTCTACTAAAACTAGGAAATTAAATACAAAATCCATAACAATATGCTGACTGTAGTTTTTAAATAAGGTATATTCTACACATTCTGTTTACTTTTTCAGATGGTTCATGCTCTAATTTAGCGGATGAATATTTGGATTCCATCATCGGCGAAACTTTGGAAAGAGAGATTAAGAATATGAAGCTGGATCCAGCGCCTCTGCCAGATTTTGGCATTCCTTTCAAACAGATTGGTCCAATACCCGTGTCAGGAAGAGTGGATTACCATAATGGCATTTTCAATGGTCTTTCCCGCATCCGCAGGTTCAGACAGTGCGATGGTCCTTCCATCAACATTAACGAAGTCAAGATGGAGTGTGCGATGAACTTCTTTGGCATGAACACTGTCTACGACGGCAAGGCAAGAGTGGAACAGTTTCCACCAATACCATTCCAAGTCACTGCGTACATCAATGAAACAATTGTTCGATCTGCAATCGCCGGGCAACCAGCAAGTCTGAAAGGACAACTGAAAGCGCTTGAAATTGAAAAGTTTGGTGATATCAACGTTAGGCTGTCAAATCTTGGACCTTTTCAGTATATTTATAATGTTGTGGAGGAAGAATTTAGGGAACGAGTAAGAGAAGAGATAATTAGCATTATAATAAGTCAATTTCCAGTTGCTTTTAAGAAAGCCATAACACAAGCCAGACTTCCAGGTTTAGGAAAGAAACGTTGATTATTTCGTAACGATTCCTACCAAAAACTTGTCTAGCAAAGAAATCTACAATAAAATCTCCCAGTTATATAAAAATTTAAAATTAAAATATATGAAATTAATTTAAATGAACTAAAGAAATTGGGAATAGTTTATATTATTTCAGAAATATTTTTGTTAGACCAGAATAAAAACAAAATATTTTTGATTTTTTTGGGGGGGTGAATATAGTACGCAAGTCCTATTTAGATATCATTTTAAAGTCTTTTTAGAACACTTATTTTAGTGATAATTAATACATGGCACATTTAATCCAAGTTTAACGACCTCTATCTTTTTCATTATGAATTACTTTTGGCAGATATGGGGAATATATTCATTAATTTAGTTTACTACTTTAAATTTCTGCATTAGCTGTAAATAAATAACAATAAAATTGATGTAATAAAAGCATATTGTTGACCTCTTATGAAAATTAAAGATATCTTAGAATTCATAATTTAATCAATTATATCAATTTTGAAAGATTTGATAAAATTTTGTATCGATTTTGAGAGATTTGATAAATTTTTTCCTTACTTAGCCCAAATTGGTTATTTGTCTGGAAACGGGATTTTGGGCTTAATCGCTATAAACAGAGTATCACTTTTCAAATCATTGCCACCAAGCATTATCTCCCTGTATTATTTTTAAATAAATTAAATAATAAAGAATCTGCATGAATATATAAATGTTTTTTGCAGTGTGAAAAAAAGACAGTACCTAGAGCCATGAAATTTTAAATAATGTTGTTTAGCTGCATATATGCACCTGGAAATCCGAATTTTGAATTTCGAATTTTATTATTATTTATTTCATATATTGTAAATCTTTAATGCTTTTTTGATTAACAAACTCAACGATTTGAAAGCGATCAGTGGCAACACTGTGCGGGAAAAAATTTTTTTATCTCCTTTTTATTATTAATCGAAAATTCTAAAGATATGCTGTTTTAAAATATCTTGTGACTTTGCTGTTGTACTGAATTTTATGTAGCGCAAGTGAGAAAATTGTAATATTTAATAGATAAAATTTGTTTTGATTTCACTTGAAGACGAGAAAGATGGACTGTAAACACTGTAAATAAACACTCTAATATAGTATCGCTTTGAATATGAAGTAAGCCGTCTACATGACGACTGACACTTGAATATTTTCCACTAAAGAAAACACAATAGCATTTTCTTACACTATTAACCACCATAAGCACATCACGTATCGAATTCACACTAAAAAAAAATCTCGATACCATGACGACCATATGACATCACACGCGGTAACGCCATCTGTTGCAATCTGGGTACACTAAACTTCTTAAGGTATTAAAAAAAAGTAAACATTAAATAAATAAAGTTTACACACCAAACGTTAATAATAAAAAGACAAAAACATTTTTGCTAGCTATCTTACTACGAAAACTGAATACTGATGTGAGAAAATAGTGAGAATGTAAAAACGTATGCGAACACTTAACACTATATCCAAAATTCTAAATTTTGTTAAATTAAATAAAAATTTTATGATTTTTCTGTTGAATTGTATATGGCGTAAGTATGAAGAAAATGATGCTTTATAATGAAGCTAAAGAGGCAAAACAAATGAGTTAGTGCAGGAATGAGTGAAACAGTTAACTATGTAGACTGCGAGCTCAGCGAACTTTAACAAAGAACTTTAACAAACCCTTTTGGGAGACCGTTAAAATCCGAAACCTTTCAAATATTTTTTATTGAGTTTAGTATTATATATCTTTAGATCAGAAGTAACATTCTATTGCTATTCGTAAATAAACATTCAAAGTATTCATAATTTCAAAATATTTCTTTATCTCAAACAGAAGCTTCTAGGAAGTATTTTTAAAAGGTAGCAATTAAAAAAAAAAGGTTCTTTTCTGATCCCACTCATAAAAAAATTTATCATTATAAAAGAACATTTTCTGAAGTACTTTAATATTTTATTCTTGTCATTTATAGAATCACTAAATTATATGACCATTTTCATTAGTTTTGCGTTACTTTTGAACCAAATAAAAGTTATATCTTTGCGAATATTGGCTTTCTGACAATGTATCTATAGACTGTGGTTACTAGTAACGCCAGTTAGACACGTTTACCTAAAATTGTGAAGCAATATTCATAATTTAATGTTCATTAAATCTAGTCTTATGAAACATTCTCTTTGAAATTTTTCTTATGAAACATTCTCATGAACGGTTCAATTTAAATACATACCTTGAAAAAGCGTATCAGATTTTAAAAATGAGATAAATACGTCTTAAAGTGCAAAAGTAGTTTAAGCTATTACTCTAAAATAGTATTGAAAATAATTAGTCCAAACGGACAATTTGCCCAGAAAAGCTGTTAATTTAGTTTTGGCATTTTGCGTTGTTTCACTATGAACGGCGTTTCACTTTTCAGATTATTGCTACCAAATATTAGAGCCTGCATTTTATTTAAAGAAATTAAATAATAAATTATCTGCATGAATGTAGGTATGTTCCTCGCATTGTGAAAAGCAACGGTACCTAAAGCCATAAAATTTTGAATTAAGCAATCCTCCACTCGAATATGTGCATCTGGAAGCCCATATTCGAGTGGAATTGGAAATTGGAATTTCTTTTATTATCTCTTTCATATTTCGTAAAAGTTTAACGAATTTTTGATTAACAAACTCAAAAATTTCAAAGCGAGCAATCGCAACGTTGTACAGCAAAAACATTTTTATCTCCAGCGCGTAAGACTATGTATCGGAAATTCTAAAGATATGCTCAATTTAAAATTATTTTGCGATATTTCTCTAGAACTGAATTTAATGTTATAAGTGCGAAGAACATGATATTTAATAAATAAAGGTAACACACAAAATGTTAAAAAAAAACGCACATTTAGGCCTAATATAAAACCTAAAAGCTGTTGCAGCTGTTAAAAATAAAAAGAACATGCATTTAAAATGAATTTTTCCTGATAGTAAAGCAAAATGGTACAGAAAAAAAATGCTTCCATATTTTATGCCATTATTTTATCGTTAATGAATGCCGCTTAGGTAACAAAGCACTTATTTAACAAAGCAAAGTCTTAATTATTCAAGACTTAGCCGTGCATTTATTTCACATTATCGCTTGTGCACGTGACTTGCAACAAATATTTCACTCAAGGTGCAATGCTATCTGCAGGAAAGCGAAATCTATAAACTAAAAACAAAAAATCAAAACTGTATAAGGTATATCTCCCACATTCTTAGCGTGCCTTCGTGATGTAATGGTCAGCACACTGAGCCGGTATTTCAGAGGTCCGTGGTTCGATTCCCGGCGAAGGAATTGCATATTTTTCACCTCTCTTGCTTCGTAATAACCTAATGTCTCTACACTGGCGCCCGAACTAAAAAAGGTAGTGGATGATGATTCTCCACCACCGCGATTTGGCGATTAGGTCCCCCAAACCCCAGTCGCCCTTTAAAAGGGGAGTATATAAGGTATTTCTCCCGCCTTCTTCGCACGTCTTAGTGGTGTAGTGGTCTGCATGCTCGACGCGTAACCGAGAGGTCCGTGGTTCGATTCCCGGCGAAGGCGTTACTCATTTCTTCATCTTTCCACTCCAAAAAAATACCTAATGTCTCTACAACTGGACACCAGATGACTGCCTTGTACAGCCCATAAATTATGCACATTTTTTGCCGCATTTCATTTAAACTTATTTCTCCAAATTTCATAAGAGTTTTATTTCTCATTCAATCAATTCAGATCTCCCTTTGCGGAACGAAAAAAGTACATTAGAACTCAAAACATCTTCATTAAAAATGGTAAAATACAGAGAAACCTAAAACATAAAATAGAGTTAAAAACCGTTATAAAACAATTTTTACATTTAAAGTTAGAGTTTAAATTAATTAAAATTAGGTAGATAGACTGATTTTTCCGTGCACAAAATTTTTGCCCCACTCGGCTAAGACACTGAAGTTGGGGCAGAAACTGACTTAATTCACTGTGCTACTAAGTTTCAAATATAAACAAATGGCGGAGTCGTTAGGCTTAGTGGAACTTAAACAACTTTTAAATTGTTGTTAATTCTAAAATTATTGCATGCAGATTAACTAATGGCATAAAAGTCTCAACCGGAACATAATAACAATGTAATTCTATCACTTTTAAAGCAAAAATTGCAGAATTTACCTATATATAAGAATAAAAAAAGCTTAGTCACCGAGCCGGGTAATAGAATGGGTATATATATACATGTATATATATATGTGGGATCTCTGAGTTCTATAGCCACCATCACCTGGGCGCCTGCAGCGAGAGCGAGGTGGAGACGAGGATATCAGAGAACCGCGCAAAGGTGGTGACAATGGTAGCGAGCGCAAGTAGGCGCCGAGCGGCTATTTAAAAATAACAAAGGCAGAACTGTGTTTGTATTGTATCCAACAAGCGCGAGAAGGTGCTAAAGCATTGTTATCTAATGCAATCTGTATAGCTTTTTCTTTATATTATTAAATGTTTCTGTGGCGTGGAAAAGGTGTGGAAGTGTAATTTACTAAGAGAAAACATCTTCAACTTGCCCCCCCCCCACACACACACAGAAAAATCTGGAAGCTCGGCTGGGATATTATTAAGAAACAAGTAAGGTAAATCATTATTTTGTTTCAATTTACTATTGTAATCATGAGTGTATTGAATAATATCGGAAAACAAGATTTGAAAATAATCGCAGATGAATGAGGCCTAACAGTGCCGGCTGAAGCTAAAGTCATTGAAATCAAAACTATTATTGAGAATCCTAGTATTTATAAAACTGATCCTGAATTTGTTCGACAAATTATTATAGCTGTTTCAGAGGATCAAAAAAACAAAGTGACTGAAGAGCAGTCAAAATTAGAGTGCGAAAAACTTAAGTTAGCTCAACTTGAGAAAGAGATCGTGTTCCAAAAACTGAAGTTACAATCGGCTGGTAAAAATGCCAATCGTGCTGTGTTTACAGATTCTGAACCGGCATCGCGAAGTTTAGAGAATATCATTAAAAGCGTTAAAACACTAACAATAGCTGTCCCTCATAGACAGGAAGCTCTGCATATGTTTTTTCAAACGCTTGAAAAAGCTTTTACTACTAAAAGCGAAACAATTGAGTTAAAATCAGAAGCGTTGATTATAGGTGATAAATGTAATCATGTTTTAACGTATGCTTCTGAACAGGAAATCGCAGATTATGATAAATTAAAAGCACTAATCTTGAGGGAATTTCAGCCGACCCCGCGTGAATGTTTGAATAATTTTAAAAGTGCTCAGAGACATTCATCTGAGTCGCATGTTCAGTTCGCGTCTCGACTTGCTTCAACTTAATGTAGTGAGTCATACCACGAAATGAATTTATCGAAACTTATTCAGCATATAATGCTGAATGATTTGACAGATGCCCTAAGCGAAGTAAATAAACTGGCACATTTAATTTGTACAATTCTCATTTTCAACTGCTTCGGTGGAGAGATCATTTTCAGCATTGAAAAGAGTAAAAAATTATGCACGCAATACAATAAGCCAGGATAGATTAAGCAATTTATCTCTAATAACAATAGAAAAAGAAATGTTACACTTATTACAGTCAAAATCAGAGTTTTATGATCATGTAATTGATGATTTTTTTAGTAATACGGATAGACGTATGGATTTTGTGTACAAACGAGTAATAAAAAGTTAAAAAAGTGTTTAATGTACATTTTTATGGTTTTATTATTATTGTTGTTGTTTTCTCTGCACACCCTGCATGAAAACCTACCGCACGCCACTGTTTTGTGTAGAAAAAAATCGAGCCAGATATGTGTTTGTGTTGACTTCAGGGAATTAAATAAAAAAATAGTAAAGGATTCTTTTCCCATGGCACAAGTAGAAGAGGTTTTAGATCATTTGGGTGAAGGAAAGGTTTTTTCGACATTAGACTTAAAAAATGGGTTTTTTCATGTTCCTGTGGAAGAAAACTGCACTAAATATTTGACATTCATTACACATGCAGGTTTGTACGAATTCCTAAAAGCGCCTTTTGGTTTGTGCACGTCGCCGAGTGCGTTTCAAAGATTTATTTATAATGTGTTCAGAGATTTAATTTGGGAACAACACTATTGTTACTTACATGGACGATTTTATTATTCCAGCGCGAAATGAGAAAAAAGGCTTAGAAAAGTTAAAGCGCGTTTTAGAAGAAGCCAAAGAGTACGGTTTATAGATTAATTTTAAGAAATGCCAGTTTTTAAAAAGAAAAATAGAATTTCTCGGGTATATCATTAAGGATGGTACAATTCGCCCCCCTTCTGAAAAAACAAAGGCCGTTCAAAATTTCCCGGAGCCCAAAAATTTTAAGCAGATTCAGAGCTTCTTGGGTCTGACGGGATATTTTAGGAAATTTATTGCAAGCTATTCGAAAATAGCGAAACCGCTAAGTGATTTTCTTCGTAACGGGGTAGAATTCAAATTTGGGCCTGAGCAAAGAGAGGTATTTAACAAGTTGAAAGAACTTTTATCGACAAGTCCTGTTTTGCATATTTTCAAACACGAAGCACCGCTAGAATTGTGTACAGATGCAAGCAGTCGTGGTTTCGGCGCTGCATTGCTACAAAAGTCTGATGATGGGCAGTTACATCCCATTTACTTCATGAGTAAAAAAACTAGCGTGCAACAAGAGAAGCTGTCTAGTTATGAGCTTGAAGTTTTAGCTATAGTGGAAGCTTTAAAGAAATTCAGAAATTACCTTTTAGGATCTAAGGTCAAAATAATTACCGACTGCGATGCTTTTCAAAAGACTATGTTCAAGAAAGATTTAACTCCTAAAGTGGCAAGATGGGCGTTACTTCTAGAAAAATTTGACTATGAAATTGTTCACAGATCCTTGCAGCAAATGAAGCACGTGTAGGCGTTGAATAGAAACGCTGTCATGATGGTTACCAATTCTCAGGGAGAAGTTACTCCCAAAATTGAAGCTGCGCTAAAAAGTGATGAGCGTCTCCAAATGCTGAAATCTTCAGTCGAGCAAGGACTAAAGGAAGATTTCCTAGTGAAAAATGGTGTATTGTACAAGTTCGACAGTGGTCGCGAGTTACTTGTGGTACCCGAAGCATTGGAGTTAGAAATCATACGTAGTATTCATAACAAGGGACACTTCGCAGTGTCTAAAACGGGTGATTTCCTGAAAATGGACTTTTATATTCCGAACCTTAGAAGACGAATTGAACAAGTTATTTCAAATTGTGTAGAGTGAATTGAAATTGTGTAAAGTGAGAAATTGTGTAAATTGTAAAATTTTGTGCGACAAAAAAAGAAGTAAAGGCGAAGGTTTGTTGAATCCCATACCGAAAGAGAGCACCCCTCTGAGCACTTTTCACATTGATTTTATAGGACCATTACCTTCGACAAATAAGAACTACAATCATATCTTGATAGTCGTTGATGCATTTACAAAGTCCGTGTGGCTCTATCCAGTAAAGGCTACATCAGCTCAAGCGGCATTGCAGAAGCTGGAACTGCAACAATCAACTTTCGGTAATACCTCAAGAACAGTAAGTGATAAAGGTACGGCTTTTACGTCCAAAGACTTTGAAGAGTACTGCAGACAAGAAAAGATCCAGCACATATTTACAACTACAGGCTTTCCTAGAGGGAATGGGCAGGTAGAAAGAATTCATCTGACTCTGGTTCCAGTCCTATCCAAATTATCCATAGATGATCCTACCAAGTGGTACAAATACCTTGGAAATGTACAACGGATCTTGAACAGCATGAAGAGCAAAAGGACAAAGGGTTCCCCGTTTGAGCTCCTCACTGGTGGGAAAATGAGTAATCGAGAGAACTTAAAGATTATTGAAATTCTCGAAGAAGAAGAAACAAATGTTATTATGAAAGATCGAGAAGATATGAAAGAGGAAGCAAGGAAAAACATCCTAAAAATTCAGGAAGAGAATAGAAGAACGTAAAATAAGAAGAGAAAAAAGGCACAGGTATACAACGTGGACGATCTAGTGGCCATTCAAATTACGCAGTATGGAGATGGTTTAAAGGTAAGACCAAAGTTCTTCGGTCCATATCGTGTAACAGCGAGAAAAGGCAAAGACATCGTGTAACAGCGAGAAAAGGCAAAGACCGGTACCAGGTGGAAAAAGTAGGACAGCGTGAAGGTCCTGGCTGTACAACTGCGACAGCTGATCATATGAAACTCTGGACTGTGCGGCCCCTCCTCACTTGTATTTTTTTTCCTTTTCTTTTTTTTATTTTATCTATTTTAAAGTTCTGTTTTGATGTACCAGTGTCGCTGTTCCGTGTTTTCGAGTCCAAAAATAAAGTCAGAATGGCCGAACTGGGGGATCTCTGAGTTCTATAGCCACCAGAAGGCATCACCTGGGCGCCTGCAGCGAGAGCGAGGTAGAGATGAGAATATCAGGAGCCGCGCGAAGGTGGTGACAATGGTAGCGAGCACAAGTAGGCGCCGAGCGGCTATTTAAAAATAACAAAGGCAGAACTGTGTTTGTATTGTATTCAACAAGCGCGAAAAGACGCTAAAGCACTGTTATCTAATTCGATCTGGAGCTTTTTCTTTATATTATTAAATGTTTCTGTGGCGTGAAAGGTGTGGAAGTGTAATTTACTAAAAGAAAACATCTTCAACTTCCCCGGGCCATATATATATTATACTGTGATGGTTTCGATGAGCATAGAAGAAGGAATTAGTTTGCGGTCGTCATAACTGAGCGTGAAGGCGTACAGATGAAGATTACAAAACATGAACTTGGAGAATTTCCAGTGTTTATTTTCACACATATAAAAATCATCTACATTGATGTTTATCCGATCATAATGAAATCCGATACATTTCTATGATTTAATCATAATGAAAGATGATAAATTGGTATTTACATTGATTCTTAGAATTAAAGCATAGGCACTTTAGACAGGAAAGCAAACCAAGGAGTTATTAGCAAGGTGGAAGCTAGCAGAAGGAAATGACGTAGTTTGATACTATTGTTATTATTCTGGAATGCAGCGGAGAATTCCTGTCCCTGCTTTTTCCAGATTCCTGAGTGAATCCCGAATTGGGCCTGACGTCTGAGGAAATCCATAAATAGTATTCTCCAGATGAGGTTTAAGCTGAGGTGGGAAAAACTTTGAAGCCCATTGCTTCCTGCAAGAAAAATGCCAAGACCGGATGGGGCTGTAGAAGGGGCTATGGTCAGGCACCGTTTAGCTGGTTACGTGGCTTAAAGCTTAAATCTAATGTCATGAAGGGACGTGACTTGCCTACTACGGCACATAGGAGGCTATCTGCACACTCATTGGTTGGCCTAATTTAATTGTAGTCGGCGGGCGGCCAAAGGGCGTAGAAGCTTGTCTTCGCTCAGGATTTCATAAGAAAGCACTTCGGCGAAGTTCGCTGGGTTGTTTATCAAAGCTTTTGCGAAGAAATTTTCATTAATCCTATTGATGAAATCTTGAATAGATTCAAGTTTTAGGTCGAAATGAAGACTTTTATTTCGGTCGTAATATGGGACACCACTGATTGGGCGAAGAAACTTATTTTGCACTACCTGAATTTTCTTAATATCCTGATCCGTAGCATTGGTCCAGGTAGGCGAGGCATAGGCCAGAATCAGTCGAATGACCGAACGATAAAGTTCTTTTAAGTTCAATGACAGATTATCACCCTTTAAAAGTGGAGAAAGGTTAAACGTGATCCTGTAGGCTTTCCCGCAAGCCTGGCTCACGCGATCTTTCCAGGTGAAGTTGTGATTTAACATGATGTTTAAAAAGCTGGTTTTCTTGACAACCGGGACAGGATATCCAAATGAAATAACTTTTGATTTGAGAATATCTCGTCTTCGGTGTTTCCGGATGACCAAGATTTTCGCTTTAGTCGGCTGGTACAGGTTTTCCAGCGGCTACACCAGTCTTCAATTGCCTGGATTTTTTCCTGTAGTTTAGTCAACGCATGGTCAAGTCGACGCGATTTAACTGCAATTGCGGTAATTAGCTCATCAGAGTATTTATTACCAGAGTAGGTGCGATTCTAGAGACAGCTATGATTGGTTAATATTAGTTTTGATTTGCACTTTTCAAGCAGCGTTACTTAACGTCGAAAGACCTCAAATTCGGGAGAACAGATGAATTAAGGGGGAGATCAAATTTAGAATGTTAATTTTAAGATCGCCAATTAGTTTTTACAGCACGATCGAATTTTCTTACACACACACACACACACACACACACACATATATATATATATATATATATATATATATATGTACTTTCATTGCACCCGACTGCAACCAAAAAAGAAGAGGTGCACATCTACATGTTGTAGCAGTCCCATATACAAAATTCCAACGTTCTGAGGCTACCCATTTTTGAGTTTTGCGAGATATATACGTACGTACAGACGTCACGAAAAAAAATATCTTCTGAATCCATTTTACAATCCGTTTTGGGAAAAAGAATCCTTTATTCTGTCCATACATACAGACTGAACGCAAAAACACCATTCAAATGGAATCGAGAGCGGTCAAGTGGGTATTTTAGTTGAAACACGATACTGGAATTTTTTTGCGGTTACAATACTTCCTTTAATTTGTATTAGGGAGTAAAGATTCTTCGAAAAGGTTTTCTTCGAGGTTTTAGCTATGCGTTAGGGACAGCCAATAATTTTAAAACACAAATATCTCACATTTATGAATGTTCTAAAAAGTGAAAAAGGGCATTGTATGCCGGTACTTCGAAACAGACTCAGATGCTGTGAATGAGCTGGTTGTATGATATTTTCATGGTTTTCTCGAAGTCTAACATAAATACGAGAGAGTTTTCCCTAGAAAGGCCTCCTTTACTTTCCTTGGGCAGTAACCCATGGATGATTTTTCTTAATTACTCGCGCTCTGCCACATTAAGGTTTTGAATAAATCCCCTCTTCCTTTTTTACTTCCTTGTACGAAGTAAAAAGGGAGTATTGCAATCACAAAAAAATTCACGTCTTATATTTCAACGAAAATATCCATTTTGACCACTATCGAATGCAATTTAACGATGTTTTTGCTTGATATCTGAACGTAAGAACAAAATAAAGGACTCTTTTCCCCCAAAAAATTATAAAACTGATTTAAAAGGGATTCTGAAGAGATTTTTTCGTAGCGTCTGTCATACGTACGTACGTATGTATGTATGTATCTCGCATTACTCAAAAACGACGAGCCTCAGAAAGCTGAAATTTTGTATACATGACTGCTATAACATGCAGACGTGCACCGCGCCTTTTAGTTGCAATCGGCCACACCAAACGTATATAAATATATTTATATATATATCCACTCTGTTACTCCGCTCAGTGAGCTCAGTTTCATTATTCTCATATGTTTGTAAATTGTACATATTTTGCTTTAAAAATGATTAAATTATGTTGTTCTTAACTTTCGGTTAAGAATTTATGCCTTTAGTTAACCTACATGCACTAATTGTGGAATTATCAACAATTTAAAAGTGTTTTAAGTGCGGCTAAGCCTAATTTTGGTTATGATAGCGCCCATATTTGTTTACGTTTGAAGCTTAGCTGAATAGTGGATCTGTTGCCAATCTACAGAAACTAAGCTTCATAACAACAAAGTAACGTCTTCTTTTATTATTGCGAATTAAATTATGCTTGATTCCTTCTGGAATTATCATTTAAGTTATTAGCTTGTTTTTGCGTACAAATTGTAATTTTACTTGTAAAAATTGTTCTTTTAATTGTTTTAACTGTACTTAGTGTTTTATGTTTTTCTACAGCTGTCAATTTTTAATGAAAATATTTTGAATTTTTATGTATTTTTGCATTACCGCGAAGTGAAAACTGAATTAATTAGTAGCGCATGCGCATTAGGTAAGCGGCCCTGAATCGTCTGTGAAATCGTCTGTGTTTCCGGCCGAAGTGTGGCTATGGTAAATAAATATAGTGAACTTTAAAGAGTGCATTTATTCTGTTATGGTTTATGCGTTATAGAAGAAGTAGATTTAATTCAAAATTCGTTAACTGTTAATTCAATATGTTTAAATAAAATGCAGGAAAACTGCGTATAATTTAATATACCATAAAAGGAAGTCATGCGGTGTATATATCAGATTTTTTACGAAGTATTTTGCTGTTTACAAAAGATAAGAAAAAATTATTATTTTCATGGTTTGTTAAATTTATTTGCATTTTCTAAAATTAAAATTGCATACTCGTCTGACTGGAAACGAAATTTCATTTTAATATTTAAATTGCATTTAGCCTTAATTTAAATTTAACACCCTCTATGCAAATAGAAGTAGTTGTTTAACAAGATTGAAACGAAGTGCATAAATTAAATTTTTAATTAAGGCCTTGGGTCATTCCGTTGAGAAAACTCACCCTACCTCCCCCTCTTTTAAATCTGAGCAGTTAATCACCGTCACTTAATTTGACGCAGACATGAAGCGGAAGAGAACATGGGTTCCTCATTTTGTTATCGGACTCAGCACATAATGGAGCATCTGTGTAACTGGCAGTTTAATTATCCGTGAAGCAACAATAACTTAAAAGCCGAGAATAATTCATTGATTTGTTGTAGAACATATTTTCTTTCTAGAGGTCAAACCTGGCTTGTTACCAGTTACTATAACCAGAAAGATACAACATCCAGAAAGAGGATCATCAAAATTCGAAACCTTATTACTAAAAGATAAAAGCTTCTTGTTATATTGCTTTGAGAAACGAAAGAGGCGTTGTAATCTCTAGCAAAATTTAATTACGTTTTCATAGCTTTACAAAATAAAGCATGTAAGTTGTAAAGTAGTTTTGCAGAGCACATAGCAGAAGAGGTTGCGAGCAATATGATTAATTCACAAACTCTAAAAATGACTGTAATGGAAGTTGATCAGTCGTTATTTAATAAAGTTACATCGACGGTGCTTGTTAAGGTGGAAAGACGCGCTATCAACATGAATTAACGCAAATATGTTCACGAAGATTAAAATTCGCTTATCGACGGCTGTAATTATGTTTAGAACGTATATGCGATTTAAAAGGATGTTAGAATGAAATTTATTCAGAGGAAATAAATTTATGCGAAAGTAATCAGAAGTCCGTAATTGAAAATAGGAAACTTGACGACGCAAATAGCAAGCAGGAAAAGATGTAAATATTAAAATTTGTAATTTGCAACTATGGAAATTAATAAATTGTTTTTAAAAGTTCCTAAACAAATTTCATTGCAAAATAAGTCATAAATATAATAACCAACATACAGATTTATCTTAATCATTAAGCCTACTTACAAGCGTTTTATTGCGTTCTTCTTTTGGTAGGAATTTCGTGGTGATCGCTTTAAAAATATAAAAGCAGAGGAATTGCTCGTTTTAGAGATTTTACGGCAAAAGACAGTATTCCTGCAAAAATTATGTTGCAATTTCTTCCACCGCAGGCGAATCCTACAGTCGCTTATTTTAAAAGAAAGTTTAAGACGAAAAATATCATAATTTGTGTACAAAAAACCATTAGAACTTGAAATATAACAAAAACAGCGCGTATGAAAATGGCCATGTTGTTTATTAAAACTGAAGAATTGTTACGGGTAAGATTTTCTGAAGAGCTGCTATGCACATGTTCCTAGAGTTAGACGCATTCTGAAAATTTGGTGATTCTGTTAATATGGTAGTGCAAATACGTAAGTATTTTATTTTTTAGATAAGAGAAATATATTAATTAAACCGACAACTGGTCAAAACTATTAGATATTAACGTTGCCTATTTTCTTTTCATCGTCGGTATTCGTCACCATTAAACGAAAGGTGTTTCCCTCTTCATCTTCTGAGCTTTCTTTAGCAACATTTTTTACTCTACTTTTTCAAAAAAAAAAAAATAAATAAATATCTGAAAGGTTTCAGATTTTAAATTACGTCCAAAGGGGCGTTTACTTTAATTATTTTGTGTGTTACCTTTATTTATTAAATATCATTTTCTTCGCAATTAAAACATAAAATTCAGTTCTAAAGAAATATTGCAAAATAATTTTAAATTGAGGATATCTTTAGAGTTTCCGATACACAGTCTTTGGCACTGGAGATAAAAATGTTTTTTTTCTGTACAACGTTGCCATTGATCGCTTTGAAATTTTGAGTTTGCCAATCAAAACTTCGTTAAAAGGTTTACAAAATATGAAATCGGTATTAAAACAAATTTCAAATTTCAAATTTGGCTTCCAGATGCCCATATTCGCAGTAGGATTACGTCATTCAAAATTGGATGGCTTGAAGGTTTCGTCCTTTTATCACAATGCGAGAAACATATATACATTTATGCAGATTCTTCATTATTTAATTTCTTTAAATATAATACAGGGCAATAATATTTAGAGGCAACAATTTGAAAAGTGAAACGGGCATTCAGGGTGAACCGACACAAAATCGCAAAAACAAAACAATATTCCTTCAGCGACAGACAAAGAAAGCTCCTTTGGACTAAAAAAAACTTTCATGTTTGCTTGATTATTTTGACTGATAGAATTTTTTTTATATTTGTTGTATTTGTTTTATATTTGTTGGCTAAGTAAGCTTTTCTTAAATTTTGTTCTCCTATCAGCAGAAAGGTCTTATAAGGTTACGCTCTAATTACACTATATCTAAATACTAGGTAGTCTTGCAAGTATCTTTATGAATTTTCGTCCTATCTACGACTAGAACCCATTAATACAAAACTGATAGCAACATTCGTATAAAAGCAGTTAAAACGATTCTTGATATTTTGCTTGAAGGTATACCATTAAAAGATTCACGGAAACGGATGTGGTCTGAGAACACAATACTCATTACAAGTTAAAAATTAAAAACCGACAACTATGTCGATACATTTTCTCAAGTACTACAGGATTGAAATAAAATTAGAGTTAACTCTCCAACAATCAGCAACACTACCAGCAGTATTCAGTATCAGAGCGCTCCAGGTCTAAGGTACCAAAACTGCTCTCCATAAGTTTCGATTCCAGCTTGTTATTTAAGCCAATTTAATATGAATTTTTTCTACAACAGACATAAAATCAGAACTGCACGAAAGATACCACGCAAAAAAATAATGTCTAAATCCAATCTTTCATTTAGAAAATAATACTCAAAATGTTTGTCTCAATGGGTCACAATTAATTATTTCTTCTTCTTTCTTTTTTGATGTTTAAATCTTTATCCTAAAGATAAATTCTCTTAATTATGCTACCTTTTAATATGTTGCAATGTGCAGGTAATAGTGGTGTTCTGCCATAGGTACTTGACAAAGGCAATTGATTCACCTTTGATGAAATTGCGTTAAAGAGAAACAGTGTTTAGAAATGCGGTGTTGTTGCAAAAATGTTTCCCAGTTCTCGAGCCATTTTAGAGTGAAAACATATTAAAAGAATGTCATGGTATGTGAAAGCTATCTGTATACGCAAGGAAACATTTCTAGAAACATACATAAGACAACATAGTTTGCAATTTACATCTTCAAATTGCTCTTTCTTTAAATTTCTTAAAAGATAATTAATTTTAAGCATTTACATTTCCTTCACAATTATATGTATGAACACAAACGTAAAATAATGTTATTGGGAGTTTGGGGGAAACTTAAATAATAACGAAAAATTAATACTTGTTAAATGCGCGCTTCAGCAAGTGTGAATCACAAGAAATAATAAAATAAAAAGAAAAGAACCTCCATATTATTGTCTAACTTCGTTCAAGGACAAGAAATATAAGAAGAAACAAAACGTGTCTTCACGGATTTAGCTAAAAACAAACGAAACGTTAAATACAGTATCAGTATACAATATAATAAATACAACGCCAAAATGCAGATATAACCTATTTGAAAAGAATATCACTGTTGAAGGAATATTATTGTATTAAATCATCAAACCAGCTTATAGGTTGTAAAACATTAAATAATTAAGAGCTGTAATAATTAAATATTGGAAGCAAGAATAGATACAGGTAAAATTAGGGGGACACCGATTTCCAATGGGTCAATAGATAATGCCTTCCCATACTAACTAACTAAAATAAAGAGTTTACAAAGATAAAAGTTGCATATATGCAAGTTTTATCTTATATATATATATATAAAGAGAGAGAGAGAGAGAGTCAGTATGGGAAGACATTACCTGTTGACTGTTGACCCATAATACATTGACGAAAAAAATTGGGGCGGGGACAGTTCTATATCTTCCGTTTTACTGGACCGATTGACGAAATTCAGCTTGCGTTTTTTTGTCTCGAAACCGCGACTTTGGATATGTATTAGATTTATATATAGCATTGTTCTAATATAGGTATTTTGACACAAAATCGGACTTTTCTGAAATGGAATACCAATGTTTTTCTATATTTCGACTCTAGGACTCAAATTATGCCAAACTGCCAAGTTTAGTAAAAATCGCAAGAGTAGTTTATAAAAAATTCACTCTCAAAATCAATCTTAATTGAATTCGATGTATATTTATTAATACCTTGTCTTTATTAAAGTTACTTTATTCCTTCTTCCAGAATTCGAAATTTTGACTTATTCCAAATATAATTCGCACGTTTTCTATGATTTATTTTTAAAATTTGTATTTTTAAATAATTTTTATAAGTTTTTCGAAAACTTTTTTTACAACCTATCAAATTTTAGCCTCATCTTAAAGTAGATGTATTTCTATGCACACTTGCAAAAAATTAGAGTTTTCTATTCAAAATTTCCTAAGATATACGTGAATTTACAAACTGGTGTCTTTTGAAATCTGGCATATTCGTTACAAGCGATAGTAACGCCAAATGTGGTTTACGCATTTTGTTAAAGTTATTTGAAAGTAATGAACGTGACCTTTTTTCTCCTCGTAGACAATAAAAAAAGGAAGGGAAAATAGGTTGCTATAAATTAAACAATTCACCAAATGAATTATTCTTGGCACAAACTGAAAAAAATGCGCCAATCGAAATATGGAAAAAACTGGCATGTCATTTCAGAAAAAGTCTGATTTTGTGTCAAAATACCTATATATAATGTATTAAAATAATGCTTCATATATAAATCTAACACATATCCTAAGCCGAGCTTTCGAGGCATGAAAGCAATTTGAAATTCGTCAATAGGCCCAGTTGAAAGGAAGATATAGAACTGTCCTTTTTTTTTCCCGCAGTGTTCATCGATGGTGCATGCCAATCTTTTACTTGTACTTGTACCTGCTTCCAATATTTAATTATTATAGCTCTTAATTAAGACAGGCAAATCCACAACCTTGTATTCGGCGTAGATTTTGTGAAATCCCAATCGATTTCGAGGGTAAAACGGGTCCCTATTCAACAGGAACAAAATTTCTGCAAAAGCGAGAAAGCGAATGTCGATCATATTTATACTCACAAGCGACCAGTGCAAGAGCCGATAGCGCCATCTATCGGCAGAAATAGTAACGAAAAATGAAGGGTTAAGTTAGTAGAATTTTGAAGGCATTAGGCAAGACTGGATTGGAATTGAAGTCATTGACTAAACAGGATAAATTTTTGTGAATGTGAAAAGCTTCAAGAAAATCGAATTCCGTAATAGAACCAGCTTTCTGGATAATTTTAGCAGGACCAAAATCAAAATTGGGATTGAATTTCCAACTATGATTAGCTATTTAAGATTTGTTAATTTCGCCTTTTCGGACGTAAGATTCATGTTCTTTTATGCGAAACTTTAATGCTCTTTTCGTTTGGTCAATATGCGTAACTTAAGCCACACTGACACGATATGCTATAAATTCCCCAAGAATTAAAGTCAGAAAGAGAATCTTTAAGAGCCGAACCTTGGATTTTATTTATAGGAGAGAAAACGACTTGAAATTAAACTTGTGTAAACTCCGTGCAATTTTGCAACTGATAGAAGGATGGAATGGAAACACAACAAGGTTATTAATGCTATTTCTGATATCAGAATGTGTTCTTAGATGGCGCGATGAAAACTTTCGTACAGCTTTATCAATGACTTCAGAAGAAAATTCTCAGTTAAGGGCAACAGACCTTAAATAATTGAGTTCCTTAGCAAGAAGAGATTCTGAGGAACAAACTTTGAGAGCTCGAAACACATAGGAGTAAAAAGAAGCCATTTTTTGCTTAGCCGGATGACATGACTTAAACAGAAAAGGGTTTACGGTAAACAGTTGTGCTGAAATTAGATCCATTGCGGATCATAAGAATATCAAGGAAAGGCGGTGTATTACCAGATTTAGTCTCAAAAGGGAACTGGATGGCTGGTTCAATCCTCTTGCATCTTGAGCTCTTAATTATTTAATCAATCAGATTTGGGAACAATTAAATATCCAAACAATTAAATGTTAAAATAATTCGTATAAATATACAGGTCGCGCTTCTACAGGAAGAGAAAACCTATAAGGTGCCTGCGCAAAATTTGTAGAAGTTTAACTGGAAGAACACGCCATTGTAGAATTTCAAATTTAGGAAAGGATACAACTATAGATTAAAATATATTTTGAATAAAATTCTATCAGTTTCAATGGCAATTAGATATAAATCCTTGTTCATAAGCAGCAAGGAAAGTACTTTCAAAGGAAAGAGTAAAATTGTATTTATAAGGAAATCAGTATGTATCGAAGAAATTTTTATATTTTATTAGTTGTTTCTCGACAGATAGCACCGCAGTCGTTTTCTTTTTGCCGCGCCCATTGATTCATTATAAATATAGCTGTTGTTCCTCTCGTCTTTACAAAAAAAAGTTTGTTCCTATAGAAAAAGGGCCTGTGTTTAGTTGATCTCGAAGTATATTTTATTTAGAGTTTTACTCAGAATCTATTTATCTAATCTCCAATTTAAGGTAGGTCGTCTAAGCCTTGTAAAGATTATAAAATATAGCAGATGATGAATGTACGCCATTGGAATTGTTAACCTCAAAGGCGGAAATTGATTGGCTACTTATTCTTCATAGAAAGCAACAGCATTAAGAATCAACTGAAGCTAATAGCTAGGTTTCTGATTTATACAACGAATAACCCAAAACGAGTGAATAAATAATTAATTTAAACTTATTTTAAAAATTAGAATTTGGTAAAAGAAATTGCTATTCACTGCTTGTCTACTGCTCATGAAGCAAAAAGGATACAATAGCAGAAAAATGGTTAGTAAGCACTTTCAGTTTGAGTAATTATGTTTCGGAACAATATATGCAGTATAATAATAAAATTATCAATTTAATACCAAAATTTACGTTTCAGAGATAATTTGTGATTTAAAACTCATAGGCATTAATTTAATCAAGGTACAGGATAAGAAACTGAGCATAAAATAAATAAAAAGCAAAAGACATCAGACAGCACAAACTTCTACATTTCCACGAATTAAAATAATTAAAAAATACAGGGTGCTTATAAAGTCCCGGACCCATTTTGATGTTTAATAACTCATAAAATAATAAAGATAGATAAAAATTAATAACATAAATGGTTAGATAGACTCAAAAAATTTCATGACCCTTGTTAATGAACTTCCACGCTTGCTCTATTCATCTTCTAGCCTCCTTAGCATATCTGTTGCAAAGGCCATCCTCCTAGGCCTATCGTTCTGTTTCAAAACTTGAACAATTTGAACTTTGTATGCATGCAGTCTTAATTTTTCTTAATAACCTTGTACACCGTCGAAATTGGCATATCCAATTCTCTTGTCGCTGCTCTCACAGATCTTCTAGGATTGTGTAAAAATGTCTCTCTGACACGCTCAACATCAAAATCACTTGTGCAGGGACGTCTGGAACGTTTCTTATCTGTGATACTTCCAGTTTCTAGAAAATTCTTTTTTCACCGCAAGATGCTGCTTTTAGATGGAGGATCTTTTTGGTAAATTCTTCTGCAATTTCTCTGTGTTTGCTTTATGAATTTCGTTTCTATGAACCACCATAAAATCTGTGCCTTGTGGTGTATGCATTTTCCTTAATATCCGGTCGAATAAAACATCACATACAAAAGTACTAGAACAACCACATCAGAAGTAAACATAACATCACAATAGTTGCCAAAAACAAAAGAGAGAAAAATGCAATTAATAAGCAGACGATATTTAGAAAAGTACAGATATTTAGACTGGAAAATGAAATTATCTGAAATTAACCACACGCGCAGACGATATTTACAAAGGTAAAGATATTCAAACCTGAAAGGGAAAATATATCAGTTATTCCATCAATAAATGCCATAAGTTTGTTTATATCTTCATTATTTTATGAGTTATTAAACATGAAAATGGGTCCCTGTATATTACAAATGTAATGAGATTAAAGCAAAGCATTACAGCCAGTACCAAGAATGAGAATGAAAAATCATGGAGCAGAAAACCAAAAGACATGCAGAAATTGGAAAATGTTTTTAAAAGACAAAACAAGATAATTTGTGCTACATGCTCATTAAGTAAGTAAATGTATCCGAAAACGTGTATTTGGTTTACGGAAACTAATCGTGCCTCTTCGCGATTAGAATATTATGTATTATTTTATTTTGTGCTTCTATATCTTGTTTGTTTTCATTTTTCTTGTATGATATTTATAGAGCAGAAAAGAAATGAATAAATTTTTTTTGTACATTTAAATACATAAAAAATGTCAGTATTAAGTGTACGTTCAGATGCACATTTCTACTCTATAAATATCCTGCTTATTCTCTTTGGGTAACTCGTCACTTACTTATTATAGACTTTAACATAAGTTGATCTATTTTAAGGTATTATCTCCCTCCTTTCACCATGCCTTCAAGGTGTAACGGTAGCACACTCGGCGCATATTCGAGACGTCCAGGTTCGATTCCTGGGTAGGGCATTACACATTTTTCACATCTTCTGCTTCAAAATAACCAAATTACACTACACTTTAAACTAGAAAAATCAATCTTAAAATCAAATATCGATTTCAAAAATGCACTTATATTATTTTGCATGAAATAGGTACCTAAATTTTGTTTGTATATATAGGTAGCAAAATTGCACGTGTAAATGTTATTATTATATCTAGTGGTACAATTTTTTTAAAAATAGTATATTTATCATGAACCAAATTTATTTTATAAACCAAATGGAATATAAAATTCCTGCTACCAAACAAACAAAAAAATATTTTTTATTTTAGAAATCAAACAAAAAGAATTACTTTAGAAAATAAAGAGATCTGTAATTTTATTAGAATGATATTGCGAAACTTTAACATTCAATATGAAGCATAATTTGCTGAAAAATAAATTTTTAGAACCGAAATTAAATCTATAGATAATATGTAAACCATTAAATAATTAACTTTTTGTTGCAACTATTAAAACCTCATAACAGTTAGTTGTTGCTGACGGAAAGAATATTAGAGAAATAGAACATAAGGGTAATAGAACTCGAAGCAAATACTAATTAGAACTGCCCTCTTTTCTTTCGCCGGCGACCTAAATTGTAGACGTTCTATGTTTAGGAGCAAATTCTTCTACATCTTTTTACGAAGCTTCTAGTTGGAATTTATGTTTCGAAATATTTGTATCAAATAAAAAAATTTTTAAATGAGCTGCTACAAAACTTCTTACTTTCAACTAAATTACTCGCTCAAAAGTTTTCTTCAAAACAATAGATCTCGTAGAAATATAAGAATTCCCCTCTAAAAGTTCATCTTTTGGTTTCGAATCAGTTTGACTTTTAGGAAATCTATCATTCTTACACCTATGGGGAATTTAGAACAACATCCTACTCTTCGACTTTTTTTTCCTCTCTCTAACCTTTATACATGATTCTAAAGTCGATTGCAGAAGTTTCGAACATTCATAGAGTACAAAGAATTTTTCTTTTTTTTTCTCTGTTGTTGTTTTGAAAAGATTTCTTTTCCTTTTTAGACAAGGATTCTCTGTTTTGATTTGGGAGTAGTTCGAGGAAAGGAGAAGGAATGAAAAAGTGTGGCATGGAGAAGATATCACGTTGTCGTTCCGGATGAATGAAACGAACATTCGAAAGGAAGAAAAGTTTTGTAAGTGATAGCGTCATTTGTTAAGAAGCAGCCTTCCTCTCCTCGGCAAAAAGCTTGAAAGACAAAAGGAATTACTTCATTCTGCAAATACGACGCTCCTTTAATTACTTTCTTAACGAGAAATCTTTAATTATTTCTTATTTTTGAAGACTGCGTTAAATCAGAGGAAGTACATGATTGTGTATAAATTTGCATCTCGTGCTGTTTAATTTCTCTGTGCAGCTACTTGTCACATAATCCCAAATACACGCCTATGCGTATGTAAGCCAAAAAAATAAGATTTCGCTGAAAAAGGTCAGATAGATCTACTAGAGGTCACTAGGTTTATCGAAGGCGCAGTGACTTCTTCAGGATTCGAATACCGGAAAGTTACGTTTGTTGAGAATATGAAACAGAACCGAAGATGATATTTTACGAGGCAGCTGACGACTACGTTCATAATGAATGGAACATAATGACATTCACACAACGACTACGTTCATAATAATTGGAACACAATGACTTCCCTCTAGCAGACGGAGATTTCCGATAACGGAAAAAAAATTTCGAATTAAATACCAGTATTAATAACTCTAATGACTGTATATTAGGATTGAATTAAAAAAAAATATTTTTTCTGTTATTTAACATACATTTTTGTGACCGAATTGTTTTTAAATCATTTTGAACTAGTATGTATGAACAGACCTTCAAATTTGAAAACTCTGCTAAAATATATTGACTGATTATAGGTAGGTATACGGTCGCTTTGATTTAAATTGTTTCCTATTCTTCTGTTTCAACATAGGCCTATCCAGATGTTGAAAACTCATCGCGAATATAAAAGGACATAACAAGAACCTAAATATAGATATTTTAAACAACTCGAAGTGCTTTTTATTATTTTTAGTTTCTTTGAAGTGGTTTTTATTGGAGCCACTACAGTTTTAGCTGAAATTTTCTTCGATTGGAAGTCCGAATATTTCAGTCACTTTCTGATTATTTATATTTGATTATATTTGGTTTAACCATTAATACCTATCCGAAGCAGAATAATATTTGATTTATTTTAGTTCAGTCATAAAGCTTGAGTTATGAACTTATAAGAACTTAATGCCTTCTTTCTTTCCCATGCCTTTTCACGCGGTGACAATTGTTAGTACGTCAAACCAGCAGTTGGAGGGTCAATGGTTCGAACGTCGCTTAGGATATGGTTGATTTTTCATGTTCCTTGCTCTGATACAAGTAATGATTTATTCAAATTTATTAAAAGTTAATTTTATTTTTAACTTCTGTTATGTTATTTGACAAATGCTTCATTTTCCAGGCGTCAATCACCGACAGTTATTGAGTCCAGCCTTGGAGATAAAGTAAAGCCCGTACCTTATAATCCATCTATAAGGTCTAAGGTTTACTTTCGTTTCACTCTAGTTATGAGAAAATTAAAATATTGCGGAAATTCAAATACCAGTGGAATACGGAAATGTAAAATACGACATATGACGAACATATGCGAATACTTAAATTATAATTAAAAGTGAAATGAAAATTCTAAAATCGAAAAATGAAGCAGAAGGATATAAAATTTTAGCCTATGATCTTCTGTTTCCAAAAGAAAACTAAAAATTAATAATTGCGAAAATATTATTGCCTGTTTACAGGTTCTTAGAGACCTCTTCAAATGCGAATGAACAGAAAGACTTGAAACTTTATTGAGACAAATAATAGTTGTTACAGCAGGATGAAGTGTCATAAACAGTTCAAGTAAAAAAACAGAGATAAAGTGAAATTCTCCTAACATACGACGAACATCGCAAATTACCAAAATCACTCCCAAAGTCGAATTACTGAGATATTCAATACTGTGGCAGGACTGTTAAAATTAAACTACTGAAATAATTGACCCCGTTTACAGCCCCTATTTATAAAGTGCTCAGGGGAGATTTCTAGAAGTTTCGAGAACACTCATTCCTAGAGCTTTGAAAATTAATCTACCAGAAATTTTTAGAATATTTTTGCGACTCGCGCGAACTTAGGAAATGTTTTCTGTAGAAAGGTCTTGGTCCATATCTCCAGTTCTACTTGAAGTATCTTTATAATTCAAATGTCAATTAACTAGAAATTAAAAGTTTTCTACTATCATAATGAGATAAAGACATACAAACACACTATTATGGTCACAAATATTTCCAATACGGAGTAAAATTTAGTATTCAGAAGGGCGTTGCTCTGTCTAAGATAAGCAAACACGAAGGAAACAAAAACCTGTTTATTCTGACGAAGATAAAAAAGAAAGTCTTCAAAGGTATTTTAAAAGATAAAGATTGAGTTTAGAGATAAAAAAATGTGCAATTTAAAAAACGGAATTCTTAGCAAACTAGCTAATGTCAGATTATAAAAAACTTAAATAAGTATAAAAAATAATAAAGTCTAGAACAGAAGGCAGCTAAAAAAAGTAAAGTTTAGAGCATAAAACTGAAGAAAGAATCTAGGAAATTGGAAATAAAAAGTAGAATTTGTCAGTGATCCTGAAAGTCTGAAGAGTTGACAACAATGAAGAAGAAAGAAGAGGAAGGACAGCTGTAAAGTAATATAGTAGTAAGAAAAGTACATACGAGAAAGTGCTAAGTAAATTTTATATGAGTCTCGTAAAGCTGAAGTACTCATGCGTATGGGGCAGCTACTAAAGTTACATACAAGACGAACGATCCATGACAGAAGAAAACTATTTGAGATTCCGAGTTCTTAAAAAGCAATATAATTTAAAATAAAAGAAAAGGTATTGGGACACAAATAAGAGATAAGAACAAGCACTAAAGAAACTTTCCAGACTAAATACGCCATTTTTTTTATAGTATTACTTGTATAACTGTATGAAAATGTCTTAAAAAGTATAGGTATTTCTTATCCAGTAGATTAATTCTAAAGAAAGTTAAACTTTGTATAAAAAAGGATGTAAAGCATAACAAAGTTCTCATGATTGATGCACATTATTATGTGCTGAAAACCAGAGACATCTTTAAGACCTCAAAACTGAATTCCTTGCGAGATACCTGAGAAAAAGCAATTAACGGTTATTGGAGAAGTTAAACAACAAGTTTCAGCGTAATATTTGTAAGTTTTGAGAGTCTAGTTTCGTTGGTTTTAATACCAACCAACTTCTTCAGCTGCCTAAGTGCAAATGAACGAGATAGAATATGGTGATAAGAATGACTGGAAAGAATACATACTGACACCGTCTGTTGATGAAACAAGAAAACTAAAACAAAATTTCCGTAAAAGAAATTTCCTTAAAGATTGGAATTTTTATTCTATCAATAAAATTCGCAGTTCCATACTTAAGAACCTCATTCCGGATGTGCATTCCTGGGGTATTTACAGAATTCCTATATATGGAATGTGGTTTAATTTACATTGGTCTAACTAAGAGAGTCTTAAAATTTTGCGTTAAAGAACATGAGGCATAGGTTAGGAAAAACGAAACACAGAAATCCTCTGTTGCTCAGCACTGTTGGTTAGAAAATCACACTTTCCATTTTTCTGTAGTCAAAATTATTCAATCATGTGACAATGGTCTCTCCTCCTTCCAACCTTCAGTTCCTTACTCGATACAGGATTATAGTTCAGAAATGCTGTGCATCAAGGGCCTTAAAGACACTACCTGAAACAGCCGGAACACCTCATGCATATCAAGCATGGTTATCTTAACATAAAGGTGGAGCCTAGACACAACCATAACAAATTGCTGCAGTTCCAGGACCCAACCATAGCAAATTACAGCAGTTCCACATCTTTCAAGGTAAACTGGTTCTGACACTTACCGTGTTATATTAACTCAGTTACAGTTAATTTTAATATATTGTGCTTTCCTACTGCCGTCTTTCGTTACTGCACCTTTCTTTCAACCCAAGAAGTCTTTCAAATTTTAGGTACGCGAACAAAAAAATTAAATAGATTGTATTTTTAATTGCATTAAATAGGGTAGAGACATTTCGAAGCAAGAGGCATGAAGAAATGTGCACTCGCAGGGACTCGAAACTCTCGAATACGTGCCTGATATGCTGACCATTACACCACGAAGGTACGCTAAAAAGGGGGAGAAATACCTTATATACTCCCCCTTTTAAAAGGAGCGTGGTGATAGGGGATCCAATCTCCAAATCGTGGTGGTGAAGAATCATCATCCACCACCTTTTTTAGTTCGGGCAGCACTGTAGAGATAGTTAGAATTTTTTTCGTTGTCAGGAATGTGAAGAAATGAACAATGCCCTCGCCGGGACTCGGACCTTGGACCTCTTGAATACGCGCAGAGTGTGCTGACCATTACACCACGAAGAAATGCTAAGAAGGTGGAGGAAATACATTATAATACTAAGAATTTGTTTTGACGTCTGCAGTTTTCTCACCATTACTAATTTCCTTGATAGGGCTTGTCATAAACCATGAGTTGACAGAATTTATCAAACGAGACTTAAATTTGATGCAGTAATCTGTAAATAATCGCAAGTCATGGCAAACCTATTTCAGTTTTTATTTATTAATTTTTCTTTGAAACACATCAAGTGATAATTCTCTGTTTTCGTGAGTGTAACCGTCAGGCGCCTGATTCCACTGGAAATTTTCGTTATCGCTAAACCATTCAAAAACTAGAAACTGTTTGCTTTTGAAACTTTTATCTCAGATACTGTGGTCCCCTCAGAAAAGGTAATCTGTTAACTTATAAATCTTTTATACTTTTATTTTATTCTTCTTTTCTTTGATTACTTAATTTATGAAATAAAAACTACAAGATATACACGAGACACAAGCTTCAAAACGAGACAAAAGTCACGTGGAATCGTAGATTTTTAAGAATTTTAACTGAAATATAGTTAAAATAATCCTCAAAAGATCAACAATGATCAGCTGTGAAAAATTTATTTATGCTATTTTTAGATATATGATTAATTTTTTATATCTTAATGAGATTTCTTCTTATATAG
>KK122443.1:71926-89126 GCA_000611955.2 Stegodyphus mimosarum | reverse complement strand
CGAGAGTTTTGTGAACGGAAAGCAATCGAGATAGTGCTTTGCCGTGAAGCTATCTTTACAGTATAGCTTGACAGTGTATTGGTGATTGTTCCACGGTGTTTTATTATAAGTTTAGTGTTGCCGTGAAGCTACCTTTACAGTTACAGCCTGAAGCTGTGTTGCTGATTGTTTCAGCGTATTTATTGTAGATTTTCGACGCTTTTAAAGGTAATTTTGGAACTGTGCTGTAAATAGTGATTCTTGTAAATAAATTGTGCTTTTTATTGTTCTCCACCGTGTTTTCATCGGATACTGTCAAATCTACGAACCCGTATAAACGCAACAATACAGTACAGATTGTAGGTTCAAAAATACAAAGTAATATTGATTTACTATTCCGCATACAGATGCAAAAATACAGTTTCCATACTTTTCAAAAGCTGCATAATATTTACACTTAAAATGCAGTGCTTAAATATCCTATTGCAAAACTTATAAAATTCTAAAAAAACGAGTGTATGATAATGCTGCCTGGATACCTCTCTGATAATGCTGCTTAGGTACGACTGAATACATTATAGGAAGTATTCTGAAAAATACATGATAGGAATAAGAAATACCCTACCTGAATCACTTGCAATATAAAATACCAATAAAAATTCTGAAAGCCTTCAGATTTTATATTACGCCCAAAGGGGCGTTTTTTTCACGAGGGATTCTGAACGGGATTTGAAAAATGATACAGACATTCAAAGGCATTCGACGCAAAATACCGTTAGACATTGTAACTTCTTTGCGTTGCTACGCTACCAACATAATACCAATAAGAAATGTAAAGAAGAAATGTAAAGAATAAAATATCCGTGCTAAGATGCACGTGATGTTAATATCAATGGAATGCTTTGAAATCTTTGAGTTTGTTTATCAAAAATTCGGTAACGTTTTACAAAATATGAAATAGATAATAAAATAAATTCCAAATTTGGGCTTCTGATGGTCATATTCGAGTGGATGACTACGTTATTCAAGATTTTATATCTCTAAATTCCGTTGTTTTTTCACAATGTGAGGAACATACACATATACATTCATGCAGATTCCTCATTATTTAATTCCTTTCAATATAATGCAGGGCTCTAATATTTGGTGGCAAAAATTTGAAAAGTGATTCAGACTTTTATATGAACCAACGCAAAATGCAAAAACGAAGTTAATAGCCCTTCTAGGATAACGCCCATTTAAGCTTAAAATAAATACACATTGCAGTTACATATTGTATTAAATATGAGAATAAAAAATATATTATCAAGCACGAGCGAAAGAAGAAAGAATTTGTTATAATACTACATAAATACATCACTGATCACGCTACGAATAAGCACATAATAACAAATACTCTATTTGACACTCTTACCGTTTAAGTACTGAATGTTGATAGAGCACTGAATTTACAAAATACTGAATACTTAATATTGGTGCAAAATTATAATATGGGTTCAAAATACAACGCAGTACTGGCTTACATTTCTTCATGCATTTACTAATATACAGAGGGGTTCACACATTTTGAGAATGGTTTCCAGACTGTTTAATTATATTTTAAAATGTAAAGAGTAATTTTTAAATTTTTCGGAAACGAACTGAATTACATGGATGTACAAGTTAAACAGTAGGAATTTGAAGAACGTAACGTGATATGCTAGGTGTTGTATTGATCAAGTGACGGCTTAAAGAAGCCTTATTGCATTTGCTACATAATATTTCTATTCCGTACATGTTCAATGTAAACGGAACAAACAAGCTTTGCTGCAGCAGTTTTGGACACTACTGTTTCAAAAATCTCAAAATAAATATATTTACACACAACTTTCCATCTAATCACTTGTCCTAATTTTGTGTTGTTGTTGTTTCAAATCCCCTTGGGGCAGGAAAGCCTATACCAAGTCCAACAGACCTTGACGCACAAGCAAATCGCTGACGTCACCCTACTCAGCCGACAGCTTCTCAGGGAGACGCTTCTACAATCCAGTAGGTCAGCAGGAGAGGCAGGGAGGGAACAAGCACACCAAGGGAAGGTCCTTTCACCGTCTTTGAATTTCATGCATCGAAGATGACCACTTCTGAGTCTGGCCATGGCCGTTTGGATAGGCCTAGATCTTTTACTCAGAAGTGACAGGCCTGATTGTTCAGCGAAATACATTAGTGAACAGGAGAAATTTTCCATGCCATGTTAGATTTATATTTGTAATAGGAATGAATTTCGGTTTGGCATAAATCAGTGGAAGTGGGTGTAGGGAGATCACAACCTTTTCTTGCCAGATCGTCAGCTGTTTCGTTACTATACACCCCAACATGGGACGGTATCCACTGGAGATATATTGATTTACGCTGTCCAACCTCGAAAAGTTTAGATACAGTATCCTGACCGGTCTTATCCATGATCTTAGGCCAGTTTTTAAAGGTACTGAATGGAGCTTCTGCTGTCTGTCAGAATACATATAATTTCACTACTTGAACAGAGAGCATAATGAAGTGCTTTGCTGATGGCGATAAGTTCCGATCTGAAGTCGGAGCAATGATCAGAGTTTCTGATGCTGCATCTGATATATCCTTCAGGGGTGTTACAATACATGTCATTCCCTGCTCTACCCTTATCTGATCTACTTCCATCTGTATATATCACAAGGGCCTGGGCTGGAATATCTTTAATGATTTCAAAAGCCATTTGCCTGAGGAGTTCCGTGTGATGGTTGCCTTTGACAATATTAGTCGAAAGTTCCTCACGGATGTTAATATGATTAAAAGAAGTATCTGAAGCAAAACGGCTAAACGGTATAGATGTTTCAACATTTAGATTGATAAAATCCGAATTCCACACATAACTAAGTGAGCTGTTTCGCTTTAGTCATTTATTGTTTGTCCAATTTAAAATAAAGGCTGAGGTTCGATTATAAGGACCAAAACTCTTCAGCTTGTTAAAATACTTGTAGGAATTCACCTTAAAACGCAGTCCCGAAGGCTGAATGTCCACCTGCTAGCGAATAACGTCGTTTGGGCAACTATTTTCTAAGGCCAGTGATGATTCTCGCTGCACTGAGCTGTACTCTCTCCAATTTCCTCAAATTAGTAGTTGAAGCCATTTGATAGATTTAGTAACCATATTCAAAGACAGAGCGGACTAGGGTGATGTAGGTTATTCTAAGAGTAGCGGCTTCAGAACCTAATTTTGTAACAATTTAAAAGTAAAGTCCGCAAATACATAGGGAATAAAATATCGGGCACTCAACTCCTATGTTAATATTTTCGAACCGTGGATAATCAAACCTGCACTTTTCAGAATCACGTAAGACTCAAAGCAATTGTAACAAAATTATTAACTCTGCTATAATTTGTTATTAGTTAGTATGATTTCTGCATTTTCTAATGCTTTAATTAAGATTAGCTATCACAAATCATTAATAAAAGAAGTTCTTTTCTTTAATGTTTCGATCCTATTTAAATTGCCCTTACCGTATATTCCGGCGTATAACGCGCACTTTTAACACCAAAACTATGATTAAAATTTGCGGGTAAACGTTATACGCTGGATATAAAAATGCTCGATTAAAAATATAGAAACAATCAGCATACAAAAGTTACATTTTGACTTGTGCTTATGCTGTTTATTTAAAAGAAATGGCATATCTTTTTAACATGAAAAGTTTTTATTCGGATAACATAAAAGTTCGTCATGTTCCTCTTCCGTTATATCTTCAGGCATATCACTGATTTCTGTTTCATCTTCACCATCACTGTTGTTTTGATCTAGAAATAAATAATCATCATCAGTTCTTTCTTCAACACCAAACGTTCTTGCTGCAGCATAACTTCCATTTTCCTTCACAAACTGCGGGACTTTGCATTTGAACCCAGAACTGCGTTGTTTCGTTTGGCATTTACTACTAAAAGGAACGCTAGATCGATTGTATTTTAACAAAAACTTTCGATGTCACTTCGAAATCACGGCTTCAAATAAGAGCAGAAAGAGAAAACAGCTGAATTCTAATTCCTCGAATTCTTTTGGGTTGGAAGTGTATTCTTACTCCAAATTACATCTCTTATTCTCTTTACAGCACCTATAAATTGCCTAAGCAGAAAAAATATAGAGATAAGGCGAAATCTCCTTAACAGGGAGGAACACTGAAAGTCACGGATATCGCTGACAAAGCAAATTAGGAATATCTCGTAAGAAAGTCATTATAATAGCATGAATCTGAGCTATTGAAATGACTGACTGACTCGTTGTCGATAGGTTAACCTGAAGTTCTTTTCAGTCTCCTTTTATATGGCCTCTCAAAGGCGAGGGTAAGACTCCTGGAAATTTTCAGGCAAATCGCTTCTGGTCTTCTAAAATGCGTTTTCTGGTAGCTTCTAGAATGTCGTCAAATTAGCCGAATAAGCGAGAAAAATCGCTAAAATGGTGAAAAAAACTAGTGTTGACACCTGGTAGAAGAATTTCTGTCCTTTAAAATCGGTATCACATCTACTGCCTACCCTCGATGCAGCGTCAAAAGAAACATTTCCTGAAATTTTCGCTTTCAGGATATCTGAATGGTTATCTTTAGCGGCTTTCTGGAACTTACCCAGTTCTTTGGAAAAATCCTAAATGTGAATTGAAATATTTTGAATATATATTTTCAGACATATGTAATATATTTAACTCATAAGTAAATTTCAATAATATAACATTGGAGTGCAGTGATATTGCCAAGTATATAGTAGTATTTAAATACTAATTTTAAGAAATGTCTGATCTGTCCATTTTGATGTCATGTATGTGGTAAAATATGTTGAAGAATATGATAATTAAGAATTAAATTTGTTATTCGCATTGATAATTACAAAATTATGCATATTTGATAGATGACTTATGCACATTACAATTTAGCATTAAGTATTGATAAAAAAAATTTATGTATATTTTAATGTGTTAAAATTGAATGTTCTAGAGGTAATATAAAAAAGAGATAGCAACTTAAGTAATTATCAGTAGTTAAGTTCATCTATGCCAAAATCAAGAGTAAAATCAGCTGCCATAATGACTACTTCCTTAGCTTCTGCTTTGCCTACATTTAGTGGTAATGTCTCTGAAAATGTTAACTTCTTTTTAGATCAGATAAATAGTGTGGCACAGCTTGAAAAATGGCCAGATGAGAAAAAGTTAATTATTCTAAAAATTAACTGTAGAGATAAAGCTCTAGATTTCTTGGTCAATGACCCACGGGCAGCTAAAGAAAATAATTTTGATAATTTAGAAAAACTACTAAAAGAAAAATTTGCTCAAGTTGAACCTTTTCAGGTTATTCAACAAAAATTTTCAAATATTTCTCAAAAGTGTAATCAATCGGTCAGAGAATTAGCTGAAGAAATCACGACTGCAGCCACAAAATACATTAATGAAGATTCAGTTGAAAATCCTAGCCTACACAGGTTAAAAGAAAATATGAAACTCACAAAATTTCTTGAAGCTCTTAGAGCTGATATCAGAATAGAAGTTAAAAAGTTAGGTCCTTCTTCATTTGATAAGGCTGTAGAACTAGCTAGTAATGTCGAAAATGCTTTAAATGATCAAAAGATTTATCTTAACAGCATTAATGTTGAGCAAAATTTAGAAATTAATACTTTGCTTAAAGAAAAGTTTGAACAAAATAAAATAATTCAAGAGTTAAAAGACAAAATAAATGAATTATCTCAAAATATTCAGGTAAATTCTTCACATGCAAAATTTAATCAGAGTGCTTCTACATCTCAGAATATGAATAGATTTGATAATGTATCTTGTCATATATGTAGTAAAAAACACTTAACAACAGAATGTTGGTATTTTCCTAAGCATAATAGACAGAATTATTCTAGCAGAACTTTCAGAGGTCATAGAAGTTTTCGTGATAATCGACGCAGGACTTATCATCCTTACAGAGGCAATAATCAGTATAAAGGAGGGTTTAACAATCATTTAAACTAGTTAAGGATTCTTGCCAGAAATATGATATTAAATTTAGACCCCTTCCAAGAATCCATAAAGACTGGGGGCATAAAAAATATTTCAACAGACAAACTACTTATAAAAAAATGCTTAATAAAAACAGCAATCAATTAGTAGAAAATAAGAGTAATAAAGATAAAATTACTACCAAATTGTTAATGTCTTGTAACTCTGAAAATTCTAATTATCTGCCAATAATTAAAGTTAAAATTGGTTCTCACACTTATGAAGCTCTTCTTGATACAGGTGCTAATTTGTCTTTAGTTCAGCCAGATGTTATTGAAGAGATTAAACAGTTCTCTAAAGTTGAATTTGTTTCTCGTATGGTCAGAATAAAGACTATTGAAGATTCTTCTATTCCTTACATGTCTGCAGTTAACTTGAAATTCAAAATTCAAAATAAATGGTTTACTAATTTATTTTATGTTACTCAGAACAATTGGAATTCCACATATCAGATGATTCTAGGGTATGACTTTATTCAATGTAACAGAATTTTGTTAGATACTGTAAATAAGAAACTCATAATTGACAACACTCATCTAAACTTTGAAGAAAATTCTCCTAATAAAACAGTAATGAATTCATTTATAAATGCTAAAAAGAAAAATCACAATTTAAATGTAGTAAGAATGGTTTCTAACATAACTGTCTTGCCAGGTCAATCTCAAATAATTTCCTTGGCCATACCTGAAGCTTTAAAACAATTTAAAGAAATTTTACTTTGTCCGAAAACATCTAAAATTAGATTTCACATCAATGAATCTCTGCACACAGTTGGTCGGTATAACCATATTCAGACTATCATTGAAAATAATACCAATGATAAATTAATTTTAAGAAAGAATTCTGTCATAGGAACTGCTGTACCATTCCATTTTGAAGATATTGTCAATCCAAAAAATCATGAAACGTTACAAATCAATACACTAAATTTGCAAGAAGTAATTAAGCTCAGAAAAGAAGAATTACATGCATCAGATTTTAAACTAGATCATTTAAATGAAAAAGCAAAAAGTGAAATGATAGAATTGCTAATGAATAACTATGCTGTATTTTCAAAATCTTATAACACTTTAGGATCCACTGATAAAGTTGTACCAGAATTTAAACTTCTTCATAATTTTCCGATTCAGACTAGACCTTATCCCATTCCTAAAATTGCTAAACAGTATGCACAACAGGAAATTGCAAAATTATTAGAAGCAGGCATCATTGAACCATCTTCTTCCAGTTATAGTTTTCCTGTTATATTTGTCAGAAAAAAGAGTTTACCTGGTAAGGATAAAAACACACCAAAATTTCGTATGGTTGTAGACTATCGTTTATTAAACAGTATTACAGAATCTTATAAAATCTGCTTACCAAAAATTTCGGAGATTTTACACAACATTGCTGGTAGGAAATTATACTGTGTACTTGACTTGAAATCAGCCTTTTTCCAAATTAAATTACAAGATTCTGATAAAGAAAAGTTGGCATTTTGCACCGAACTTGGTAATTTTCATCCTTGTAGACTTCCCTTTGGTTCACGCAATAGTACTTCTTATTTCCACACATTAATTTCAAAATGTTTAAATGACATTAAAGGTAGTAATGTTCAATTTTTTCTAGATGATATTATTGTTGCTGCTGATAGTGTATCTGAATTGAAAGTAATTCTCCAAAAGGTTTTTGATAGGTTAAAAGCATTTAATTTGACTTTGGACCCAGCTAAAGTGCAATTATGTAAATCTGAGATAACTTATTTAGGTTTCAACATTTCCAAAGCAGGTTTTTCTCCCTCTGAAGATAATATAGCAAAGGTTTCAAAATTTCCTATTCCTAAAGATGTTAAACAGGTTCAAGCTTTTCTTGGTATGATGAACTATTTTAGACATTTAATCCATAATTTTGCTGAGATCACTCAGCCAATAGTACACTTAACTAAAAGACATGTTCCCTTTGTTTGGAATCAAGATTGCCAAGATGCCTTTGATAAATTACAATCAATAATGTTGGACAAACCAACTATAAGGAACATTGATGATAATCATGAAATATTTTTAATTACTGATGCTTCTAAAGTGGCTATTTGTGGGATTCTTTTGCAAAAAATTGATGACAAATTCTTTCCTGTAGAATTTTATTCGAGACTACTTACTCCTGCTGAGTCTAGGTATCCATCTATTAGACGTGAGCTCTATGCCATATTTTCATCTGTAAAACATTTTCACGAACATTTATATGGTAAAAAATTCACTATTCTAACTGATGCTAAACCTCTCACTTTTCATATGCAATTGGATAAGCAGCCTGACATTGTTGCTAGATGGTTGTTGTATTTACAAGATTTTGATTACTCTCTAAAACATATACCTGGTTTTTCCAATCCTGCAGATTTTCTTTCTAGAGTTCCCGAAACATTTCATAGTTTAAACAATATCAACTTATTTCATTCAGATAATACTCAGTTAAGCATCCAAAATATAATTAATCACCAAAGAAATGACAAAAATATTAAGGATATCTTAAGCCAAATTAACAATAATAAAGCTGATATTTGTGAAAAATATTTTATTGATAAAAAAAATGGTGTAGTAATGATAAAATTAAGACCTAGAGCGCATCATTTAAAGACAAGGCACTTAGAAAATAAAATTCTACTTCCAAATTCTTTAGTAAAACCTTGTTTAGAGATTGCTCATGCTCCGCATTTTGGTACTAGTAAAACTTACGAATTCATTAAGAAAAAGTATTTCTGGAAGGGCATGTTTTTAGATACAAAAAACTTTTGTGAAAAATGTCAACAGTGTTTGGAAAATAAACCAAAGTCATGTAAAACAATTACAAGTAATATAAAAAAATCTGATTTAGCACCTGGAGAAATGTTAGCAATTGACATTGTGGGTAAATTGCCTAGATCACATGATGGCAAATTTTTCATTCTAACTATTATTGATCATTATTCAAGATATTTAGAAGCTATTTCTCTGTCAAATATTACATCTGCTACAATAATAAGGTGTATGAATCTTTATTTTTCAAAATTTGGTATTCCAAAAGTAATTTTATCTGATAATGCTTCAAATTTTTGTTCAGCTGAATTTGAAAAATTTCTAAAAGATCTCAATATTGAACATAGAAAAAGCTCCATTTATTATCCACAGTCTAATGGAGTCATAGAAAGAGTTCATCGAACTATGAAAGAAAGCATAGCTTCTTTATCCCATAAGGTAATCGAATGGTCAGATAGATTAGCTTTTTTCAAACTATATTACAACAATTCTAAACACATAGTTACAGGTTTTACTCCCGCACAGTTATTCTTTGGGCGCGAACTCAATACACCTCTAGATACAAATAATGAACCGGTAACGGTAGATAATCCTTCACAATACTTGTTACGTCAGAGAGAACATATTAAAGCAACTAGAGAATCTGTGAAACAAAACGAAGAAAAATATTTTCAGTCTCAAAATAAAGTTGTTAAAGGCAGAGAACCACCAAAATTTAATATTGGAGATGAGGTATTTTTAAAGGCTTTGCAACCACCTCATGCTTTTCAGCCAAAATATACTGGACCTTTCAAAATAATAAAAATTTTTCGAAATAAAAACTACTTAATTCAAAACATCGAGGACCACAAAACTCAAAAAATTCATTGTAGCAAATTATTTAAAAGAGTTGATCCAAGGTTCAATTTGATCAATTAAGAACATTTATTTCATCGAGCTTGTTTTTCTTGTTCACTAAGTAAGAAAAAATAATAAAAGAAAGTAAGAAAAAATTCACACAAATTTTGTGTTTGATATGAATGTAGTGAATTTAATTCCAATTAATTTTTTTTTGATTTTCTTGGTTAGTATGAATGTAGGTTGGCCACCTTCATTTATACGTTTGGTCAGTTGCAGGCTGGTCCGGGTTGACTACGTAAAAAAAAAAAAAATCTCGAGAATGCTTAGTGATTATTACAAGTATCTAGCTAGTAATGAAAATTTGTTATTTTATAATTTGAGTAATTTGGAATGAATAAGTAGTTAAAGAGAATTGTAGTGTAATCATTCTTATATACTTAGAAAGTAAGAGAAAATTGATCGTATATAAAAAAGTTCATATAACGATATGGTGAAAAAACAAATTGTCAAAAAGGTGATAAAAATGATATGATGTATGAAAAAAAAAAAAAAAAATTGTTATAAGAATTGGTAAAAATGATACAATATAAAAATGAAATTTTTTAGCAACATATAGTGAATAAGCTGTTAACAACAGTGAAAGATTGTATGAAATGCGAGGTGTACTATGTTACAAATATAATGTGTTCACGGAGTCTAGTGAAGATTTATGCTACTGTATGTGAAACATATATGTATTAGTTCTTAGTTAATTTTAATTTTATTCGCATGTGTAGCAACTTATCCCAAAAAATTTTTTTTCATATTTATGCCAGACAATGATATTTTGATAATTTAATATTTGATCTTATTTGAATGATGCCAGACAAGTATATTTAATTAAGCTACTTATGATGAATTCTAATGTAAGTCAGACAGATATGTGATTGAGTTTACATGTGCTAATTTAAATGTGTGCCAGATCTTCAAGTGTGAAGTCACGTGATTTTTAATTATACCAAGTTTCATCTACAATCAGTTTTGTGCCTCATCAAGATTTATGAACTGTACTTCGTCATTTTTTTTCTTTGGCCGGAGGGAATGTGAAGGCAAGCCTCCACATAAGATGCTAACTGCAACCGTCACTCACCACGAGGCGAGATTGAAGGACGGAACAGGTTTCTCGCTCTCTTCTGCTGCTGGCTTTTGTCGAGGTAGGACGCCCTTCTGGGCTGTCCTGACCGGCGGAGATGTTGCTCTTTCCGGGTGACACGACTTAGCCATTTCATCATCCTCTGAAGTTTCATCGATGTGCATATATTTAACGAATTTCTGTGGTAAAATGCATCACTTTTTCTCTACACCGCTGGTGCGCGTTTCGGTTAGAATCTCTACAATAATAGGAGAAGTTAGTTTCTCGGAAAATTCTCTTTTAGTGTCAAGCATCGTTAAATCTGATAGCTGCGTTAAGCTATCTTTATAATTCAAACACCGATAGATACATATTTCAAAGCTTTACCACAGTACCTTATTAAAAATATATATTACACTACTTTATTTTTCATATCATCTAAATTAAGAAACTGAAAGTACATAATTCAATTAACAGATTTAATTTTAAAGTACTTCGAAAGAACAACGAACGATTTAAATGGAATTCCTGATAATTAAAATCGGAATAAATAGAGTTCTACTGTGTATGAATAACTTTTAAGAATATAGGAGTGTTCTGGTATTTACTTTATGCATGTAGTTTTGTTGAAATTTAAATTCAGGAAACGTATTTATGCCCAATTTCTGTTTTCATATTTCGTTTATAATTTCCAGTTAACTTTAATTACATGCAATTTTTATCATTCTTAATAACCTAACTCAGTTTTCATAAGTACGATTAAATACTGCACTCATTTTGAAAGAAACTTAAGAAGAAATGAAGATCTAGTTTTTAAAGTTCTAGTGTAAAATATGTAAGTGGAACATAATTGATGATTTAAAAATAATCTCCATTCGCTTTCGTCTGCAGATGAGCAGAACAAAGTAATTGCTGTTCCTCTCAGGAAAGAACAGTTGAGAAGGAAAGAATCACAATATCTGAAAATATTAACTAATATAATAACCAATATCAGCATTACCATCTTTAATAAATTGAATGCTACCTATGAAATATTTGAAACTCCTGAAAATCTATACATCTCTTCCCGTTGCACAATAAACTACGACCTACTATGAAGCGATTCAACAGACATCCGGGATAGTCCCAGATAGTCCTTGATTCCTAATTACGACCGGCACTATGTCCCAGGTAGAAAAAGAAATTGGAATTTTTAAACCAATAGCTTTTAAAGTTGAAGAGAAAAATGACATTGTTAACTTAATATAATTGAGGAAAGAGAGCAAAACTTTACTAATTCTTTTACTGCATTGTAGATAATTTGAAGAAAAAACAAGAAAATTTTTTAGATCTTAGCGGATAATTTACTTGATACAGCTTCGCATCACCTGCATGTTCACAACAGACATATTGAAGAATACTAGAACTTTTCAATAATTTGAGTATATTTGTTGATCGACTTCGCTGCTTCTTCATTTGTTTTTACATCTTTGCTTCTTCTTCTTTGTTGCGTTAACTTACTCGTCGTTTTCCTGAAAAGAATTTTCTTAATAAGATTGTGAATTTTCTGAATTAACCACTGAAATTAATTTTCATAAAGAGCCCTACTGGTTTTTTCTGAAATAAGGCAGCTCTAATTATCAAGAACTTAACTCATGCAATTGTAAGCATATACTAGAAAAAATTATAAGTATATTAATTATAAGTATATTAAATTATAAGTATTATTATAACTAGTAAATATTTATTGTAAGCATATACCAGAAAAAAAAATTTCTCCACATATTGACGGTAAAAGAAAAGAAGATACACTTTTCTAGTATATACTTATTAGTATATACTTTATACTAATAAGTATAAACTAGTATATACTTATTGTAAGCATATACTAGAAAAAAAATTTCTCCACACATTGACATTAAAAGTAAAGAAGATACACTTTTCTAGTAAATAGTTATTAGTATATACTTTATACTAATAAGTATAAACTAGTAAATATTTATTGTAAGCATATACCAGAAAAAAAAATTTCTCCACATATTGACGGTAAAAGAAAAGAAGATACACTTTTCTAGTATATACTTATTAGTATATACTTTATACTAATAAGTATAAACTAGTATATACTTATTGTAAGCATATACCAGAAAAAAAATTTCTCCACATATTGACGGTAAAAGAAAAGAAGATACACTTTTCTAGTATATGCTTTATACTAATAAGTATAAACTAGTATATACTTACCGTAAGCATATACTAGAAAAAAAATTTCTCCACATATTGACGGTAAAAGAAAAGAAGATACGCTTTTATGAAACCAGAAATAGACTAGTTGAGTCATTAGGATTTTTTAAAGTAGCAGACGTGAAAAATGGGCTATACCCTCACCAGGATCGAACCTGGACCTGTCGAATACGCGTCGAGTGTGCTAACCGTTCGTTACACCACGAAGGCATGCCGAAAGCAGGGAGAAGTTGCCTTATAGACTTATGAAATGAATGCTGAAAATAAAATGAAAATTCTGAATGATAGGCTGTATATTCCGAAATATTTGCAAAACCCTTTTTCGAAAGTACAAGATTTGTTAAAATTATTTTGTATAATGAATGATCTTCTTTAGTTATAAAAACCCGTGGATTTTGATTGATCTTTAAATCTTCATTATTTGCTTTCACTCCTAACTTTCTTCGTGTGAAAGGTCGCTGGACGTTTTAGAAGTTTTATGATTTTTGTTACACCCCTAAGTGGTAGTGCTGACCAGACCAGTGACCGAGTGGATAAAAACTCTGAGCGCTGGTAGTTCGAATCACGTTCAAATAAATCCCGGAGAAAGGACTAGTTGCACGGCTGTTTTCGTGATTCCCCCCTTCCCTTCGTAACTCAATACGAGCCAGTTTCTCTTTGAACTCACGAATGCATCCTTTTCAGTAGACAAATTGTAAGGATTTATTTTATTGTAAGCAGCTATTTTTAGTTTTCTTTCATTTCCCTCCCGATTTCAGTTTCCTGTTGGAATGTAAATTTTGTGTTGACGTAGATGTAAATTCTCAATGTGTTTCAGAAGCAGTGTTTAAACTGCGTTTCAAGAGTTCAAAAGAGTAGTAGAGGACTTAATTCCGATGTTTATGCTGCGACTTTAAAATTAGCTCTCCCATTCGTTGTTTGACACCTTTCAGTTTATACTGATATTTCTCGGCTCGGCTTTGCTGTGTGCAGTCGATTTAGCGTTAGTTAAGCTAAGTAGCAGGCATTAGATTATCTTAATTTACTATTGAATAGTTGCATTCTTATTTTCAGTTACGTAGCCACAAGCGGTAGTGATTTGTGAACACGAAGTGCGTGCATCTGTTTTGATTTAGATTTAAATAAAAAAGGTTATTTAAACCCATCATCTGAAGTATTTATTCTTAAAGACATAGCGAGAATTTGCTAATTAGTCTTCCATACAGGGTTTAAGTGTCTATGCTTCCAAAGAAAACTCATAGACTCTACAAGATAACCTTCGAATAGTTTGCCATCAGCAATTAGCCTAATATTAAATAATGTATCCTCAGCTCAAAGACCCTGTATGGATGCCTGGAATGTACCAGAAGACTACCAGTGGCCGAACGGTAAAGGCCCTGAATATTGGTAGTTCGGTCAGGGGTTCATACCCGGCAAACGGGCTAACTGCATGGGCATTTTCGTGGTTTTTAAGATGTGAGTCAATTTCACTTAGAAAGTCTTCCACGAAGGCATCCCTTCTCTTAAGCAGATAACCCTCGAGTGCTTTGCCGTAATTAAATAAGTCATACCAAGCCAAGGACAACATACAGCAACCAAATATACACATTTATGCGTGCATGCATAAATTTATATCAGCATGCTAATATAAAATTTAATTATCCTCTCACAAAGCATCATTGCGTGATAAAGAAATCATGATTACTTTCTTGAATTCAGCAAAAGCAGTACTGTAACGCTCCTGTTGCTTTAATTATATTTTGAATCTTGTGACAAAAGAAAGCATAATATTATTTAACTGTCATCATTAATCTTCATTAATATTCCGAAAGTTTTTTAAATTTTTATCAAGAATAGTAAACTAAAAAATGCTTCAATAAATAACTATAATTTCTTAGTCATTTAAGAATTATTTGCATCAGTGGAAGCTGAAATATCAAATACAAAGTAAATAATCTTAATTAAAGTTTACTTTGTTATCAGACAACAAAATGAACATTAAATTAACATTCACGAAAAAGCATATGAAATCATAACATGCTCTACCAATTTTTTTGAGCTAAGGAAGTATAAATGGTTTGCAACTACAACCCAAAGTTCCTTATCTAAAGCGAAAGAAATATCACATTAAAACCCATAAATGATTATAAAAGGAGAAATGTTTAATTACTAAATACCTACTGAATAAAAGTTTTCCAGTTAATTATCTTTTCCTCTTCTATTACATATCATAATCACACAAACATATTTGAGCTCCACGAGTCATATTTCATAGTTTTGGTATATGAACTGATATCTTTTGATCTACTATTGGCTCCAAAACAAAAGTTTTTAATCTTCAGAACAATAGATAAAAAAACTCATTTTCATTCTTTTACCCCCATCTGTTGTTGTTTTTGCTTATGCTCACTTCTCTGAAAGAGTCGGCCCAAGCCCACGTGTTCTCGAGTCAAGGAGCGCTAGATTACGCCTGTCGTTGGCAACAGCCTTGAGCACCTAACAGGTGAGAGTACGATTTGGCTCAGTTCCGCCCCCAATTTGATGGAGAGCACCCCGGGAGGGACGGGTCCGAGGGTCTCTCACCCATCTCCCCTTCCACCAAACCACATGACAGGACTTTCGGCTCGCCGCATAATTAAAGCGCCGCCTTGCCACACCGACACTATACATTTACAAACATCCATGCCTACTCCGGTATTCGAACCCGAACCCTTCGGCGCGGCAGTCAGCGACGCTAACCACTATACCGGTTGGGCGGCTTTACCCCGTAATGCAATATATTCCTCCTGTGTTATGTTATTTAATAATGGCAAAGCAAAAGGTGGTTATGTGCCTAAGGGGATGTATGACTTCGTGGAGGACTTTCCAAGGGAAACTGGTTCGTATTCACATTACATGCTGTAAGGTATTTCTCCCGCCTTCTTCGCATGCCTTCGTGGTGTAGTGGTCAGCACGCTCGACGCGTAACCGAGAGGTCCGTGGTTCGATTCCCGGCGACAGCATTGCTCATTTTTCTTTTCTCCTGCTTCTGTATAACCTAATGACTCCACTGGCGCCCGAACTAAAAAGGTGGTGGATGATGATTCTCCGCTACTGGGATTTGGCGATTGGGTTCCCCAAACCCCAGTCGCCCTTTAAGAGAAGGAGTATATAAGGTATTTCTCCCGCCTTCTTAGCATGCCTTCGTGGTGTAGTGGTCAGCACGCTCGACCTGTAACCGAGAGGTCCGTGGTTCGGTTCCCGGCAAAAACATTGCTCATTTTTCATCTCTTCTGCTACTATACAACCTAATGACTCTGCAATGTGAGGAAAACTAATAAAACCAACCGTGCAGCCAAGACCATTCTCCGGAGTTCTAACCCAGGTCAAATTACCAGTATTTAGTGCCCTTAATCGCTCGGCCATTGGTGGGGCGTACCTGGATGGATGCTTTGAATAAACAAAAGGACTCCACTCCGGCACTTCTTTTATGTAAGTATAGCACAGTTTCAGCAGACAAATTTTATTTTGAAAATAAGTATGTCTTAAAAGTCGGTTATAACTTCCGAATGTACTTCGTTATTGACCTGCACAGTCTGAAATATTTAAATTTTACTGTTTCATTTAAAATACATGCAAGAAAAAGCAGAGATGATCATTATTCCTAGACATATTTTTTCTTTCTTGTGGTGGTCTTTATTTTATTCACCTCAAAGTGGCAAGAATAAAAAAGAAAGAAAGAAAACATAGACTAAACAGAGAAAATTCGAAATTTTCAAATTAAATATTTCTTACTTTTTGTTCTGCGAAGGTCAAATTTTTTGTGTTTGGTTTTCAGAATGAGATTAAACATTTATTAAATATAAATATAGAGACTTGTGAACCATATGTGAAGTTAGATTTCGTAATTTTTTTAACGTTTTTTACTTCCTTGTGCGAAGTAAAGGAAGTATTGTAATCGCTAAGAATTTCGGGTACCATATTTCAACGAAAATATCTATTTTGACAACTCTCCAATCCATTTGAGCGATGTTTTTCAGTGACATCTATTCGTGCGGATAGAATAAAGGATTCTTACTTCCAAAATGGATTGTAAAATGGATTCAGAAGAGACTCTTCTCGTGACTTCTATACGTACAAATGTACGTATATATTAACGCATAACTCGCATAACTCCAAAACGAGTAACCTCAGAAAGTTGAAATTTTGAACATGGGACTGCTATAACATGTAGTTATGCAACTCTCATTTTGGTTGCAATCGACAGTACCAAAAGTATATATATAT
>KK122443.1:59069-71902 GCA_000611955.2 Stegodyphus mimosarum | reverse complement strand
CTCTGTTAACGTGCTCAGTGAGCTCAGTTTTTTTTACTTATATTGGTAAATTGTGCATTTTTTTGCTTGAAAAGTGATTATGTTCTTCTTAAGTATCAGTTAAGGTTTTTATTCCTTTAGTTCTTCTGTGTGTAACAGTTGTAGAATTATAAACAATTTAAAAGTTGTTTAAATGCTAGTGATCCTAACGACGCCCCCATTTGTTTACATTTGAAACTCTTCAGTAGAATAGTGAATGGAGTTAGTTTGTGCATCAACTTTGGTGTCATTTGGCCGAGTGGGACAAAAGCAAACTTTCAGTTTTGTGCACCGAAAAATCTGCCTTCTTTCTCGCTGGGCAAATTTCTTCTTCTGTATTTAGTGTTTTATGTTTTTCTGTATTTTACGATTTTTAATGAAGATGTTTTAAGTTTCTTTTTATTTTTGTCTTGCTGAGAAATGACAACGGACCTGATTGAAGGAGAATTTATGTGTAATGAAATTCAAGGAAAGAAGTTTAAAAGAAATGCAATAGAAGTATATGTAATTAAATAAGACGTACAAAGAAGTCATTTGGTGGCCACATTAGATCTATTTTTTTTATTTAAAAATACAACAACATGCGCATTTGCCTCATTTAAAACATTATTGTAACTGGAAGTACTGCGACCAACGATTGCAAAAATAAAGGCCGCATAAGGACTTTTATGGAAGCCATATATATAAAAGCTCATCTTAATCACAAAACAAAATAAATGTTTCACTAAAGTTGGAAAAATTTTAAAGCCCCCACCGAGCCGGTGTAGTGTATAGTGATGCTGACTGCTGTTCCGAAGGGCCGGGATTCGTATGCCGGAGAAGCCATGGATGTTTGTAAATGTATAATTTCTATGGAGCATGGGGGCGCTTAAAATATGCGGCGAGCCGAAAGTCCTCTGGAGAAGTTGATGGTAGAGAAAAAGGAGTGGGAGACCCTCGGACCCGTCGCATCGAGATACTCTCTATCAAAACTGGGGGGGGGGCGGAACTCAGACAAGTGAGATAAGTCACAACAGCAACAACAAATTTTAAAGCCATATATCGTAGCAATAGCCATTAAGAATTTAATACGTAAGTACTGGCATCGCGTATATGTGAATTCATTGTCTCCTGATATGCTGTTCTCATTATAAAAATTAAGTTTTCGCTTTATAAAGATTAAAAATATCTTTTGTTGCAATGTATCAATATTTGCATAGCACCAAAACTCAAAATTCAAGCGTTAACCCGCCAGCTAAATTTATTTATTTTTAATATTGATAACACATTTTTGTTAACTCGAAAAGTTTGCAAGAAATAAAAGGAATATTCGCCCTGAAATATTTATTTATCTGGAAATTCTGCGTGCATGATTTCACACACACATCTTTGACGCTATTCTTCTAAAAATGAACATTTTGTGTTAATCTAATTACTTTATGCGGCTCCTCGATGAAATAATTACCATATCTTTATGGCAGAGAAATATAATCCTTTCCCATGCAAGTTAAAAGCTACCTGTACTTCGTTATTGACCTGCATCGTCTCAAATATTTAAATTTTACTGTTTCATTTAAAATACGTACAAGTAAAAGCGGAGATGATTACTATTCTTAGACATATTCTTTCCTTCTGGGGTGGTCTTTATTTTGTCCACCTCAAAGCGGCAAGAATCAAAAAAAGAAAAAAGAAAGAAAGCAGCCAAAACAGAGAACAAAAGACAACCGGGAAACAATGGATTTATTTATTCATTCATGGAAACAAAAATCCCTGCGGAGGGGAAAAAAGTCGCATCTGCAGATGTAACTGACAACGAGAAACAGGCAGGAGGAGAAGGGAGAAAGAAAAATACACGTTTTGATCTATCTACCTTACCATTCTCTTTTCCCCAAAGACATGCAGGAATAATCTTTAGTCTGGCCAAAGCTATTGGCTCAGAGCTGGCATTATGCATCATGGGTACGTTGCCCTCATCCCTTTTTAAAGGCTAGAAAGACATTTTCAGGAGAAAGGGAGCATTTTGAAGCTCGCATGGGTTAGTTTTGGTTTGCAGCAGGCAACGTTTTCGCCACACGAAGAAATTAAAAACTAGCTAACGTATTCACTAAAATCATAACAGTTCATTACTCTTGAGTTGGAGTTTTATATTTTCGATGCACCGCACCTCTTTGATTCTGAGACTCGCCTTACTCCCTCCCTTTAAACGTCACTGAAAATAGGCGTATGCTTTAGAATATAGGGTGTTTTACAATGCAGAAATTTCCTAACTAATCAGTATACCGAAAGAATTAGTTTTTTACTAAATTACTAATTCAAACTGATATATTATAGTCTTAATTTATCTCATTTAATTTTTTTAAAGGCATCTGCATAATATATAAGTTAAACGCTATTTGGTATAATCTAAATACTAGTCTAACCTTCTAAGACTATCGGATGAATTATCGTCCTGTTTTATTCTTTCAATACCAGAACACTAACAAGTAAAAGAATTTTTACCGCAGTTTAAAGGTACGGGATCCCAAACAAAGCAAAATTATCTTCCGATTGCTGCACGGGCTCCACAGACAACAATGATTCATGAATTACAAGATTTAATTACCTAACGGCTTCCCTATTTCGCGAGTGCTGACTTAATTTCAGTCAAAGACAATCACCAGCTCGTAGAATCACCGCTGTAGGCATAAAAGAGTTTTGTTTGCTTGTTTGTTTTATTTTTTTCTCTCATATGGGGGACATAAGCCGTTTTCCTAGTCCTTCACGGACGTTGGTCGCTGCAAAGGCCGAAAGCGGTGGTCACTCTATTATGGAGGCAATAGGTGGTGGTAATGGATAGGCAATAGGTGGAGGCAATATATGGTGGTAATAGGTGGTTGATAATGGTGGCCATTGTCTCCTATGAAGGAACAGCAAATGTATCCATGCCTTCTCCGAGATTCGAACCCAGGCCCTTCTCTACGCCAGTCAGAATCACTAACTACTTTCCCGTTTGGGCGGCGAAGGCAGAGAGTAACAGTGAAATTTTCACCACGGCGGCTGATATTGCCAAGCATTTCTCCTAAATCTCAAATCTAGCTCCAGCAGTTTAAAAAACGCTTCATTTACATATTCTGGTGGAGTAAATAGAAAAGCAGATATGCAGGAAAGATTCAACATAAGAAAGAACTTCTTGATTTAAATTAACTTTGCAAATGTATTTTAGCTTTTATTTATTTGCCTGGAATCAAAATCTCTTCTGTAGATAATACTATACAAGAAAGAGATGTGTCCTAGAATTAATGGCGTCTTGTACGCGCAATCGAAGGAATACGGTATGCTTTGATTCCATATGATAAGTTTTTCACTGATGTACAAGATATTAAAATATTAACTTACTGTATGAAATACAATAATATTCACCACGTGGTACTTTTAAAGACAGCGTAATTTGAATCCTACAATCTGTAGCATCGTAGGATTCAGAATGAAAACAGTTTTTCAATTGATGTGTTTTGTATGAATTTTCCTTTTCTTAATTTAAAGCATTTGAATAACAGTCGAAAATAATAGGAAGACAGAATTTTGATTCCCATTCGAAATTATCAGAAAAACACTGTAATTGCTATAATTGATTCTGAAGATTATTTCTAGCATTAAAAAAACGTTAAAATTTACATTAGACATTCAAAACCATTTTTTAGCCCCAGTAAGATGTATCATTTTCTCCATTAGCGAATGTTGTTCTTTTCGTTTACCGTCAAAGCAATTAGATTTAACTTTTAAATGATTTGTATTCTTTTGGCAACAGAGTGCGCTGAAACCACCACGGCTATTCAGCTGCAATGTTTTTTACAGTCGGTTAGCTTATGATGTTATTATTGTCCGCAGGAGAAAGTCTTACGAAACCAAATACAAAGTATAATAAAAAATTCAAAAATAAAGTGCTTTTCCCATATACAGTTACAATACCTATTTACAATAATATGATATAATGTGCATATTTTTGTTATGAGGGGGAGATGTGTGATTTAATGTGTGCAAGAAATTTCGATTATCTCGGCACTTGTTGCATTTGATTATCATAGATGAATGATTATTACACAAGTTCGTACGTAACGATAGGTTTTCCCTAAGTTTCCAAATCAGAGCATCACTATGAAAGCTCTCGTAAGTGGAAATGGCGAGAAAAGAAAATCTGAAAGGCTTCAGATTTTAAATTACCTCCAAAGGGGCGTTTTTTTTACATTTTGTGTGTTACCTTTATTTATTAAATACCATGTTCTTCGCACTTAAACCATAAAATTCAGTTCAAGACCAATATCGCAAAATAATTTTAAATTGAGCATATCTTTGGAATCTACGATACATAGTCTCACGCGCTGGAGATTAAAATGTTTTTTCTGTACAACGCTTGAAAATTGCTCACTTTGAAATTCCTGAGTTTGTTTGTTCATCAAAAATTCATTAAAGTTTTACAAAATATGAAATCGATAATAAAACTAATTCCAGATTTCAAATTTGGCCTTCCAGATGCCCATATTCGCAGTAGGATTACGTCATTCAAAACTGGATGGCTCTAGGTACCGTTGTTTTATCCCAATGCGAGAAACATACATGCATTTATGCAGATTCTTCATTATTTAATTTCTTCAAATATAATACAGGGCGATAATATTTGTGAAACAGACATTCAGAGTGATTCTACGCAAAATTGCAAAACGCAAACAAGTCCCTGAGGAACAAAGCCCCTTTTGACTAATTATCTAGAATTCTGCTTTTAAATGGAGATAAGCTAACATTAAAATGTGAATGACCTGCTTAAAATGAGCACAGTCTACATCCTATGACAAATATAAAGTGGAAAATTCCCCGGAAGTAAAATTAGACAAATTGGTCATTAGCATAAACATCTGAACTTCAAAGAACGATGTGACGTACCATCTTGCCCTCAGTTTATCAAAAAGAAAAGTTTAAAATGCTTAGCTTATATTTTAACAAAAAAAAGTATTATATATAACCAATAACAACAAGTTTGTTTTCAAATTCTAAGATTGTTAATAAGCAGCGATCAAATTTCGAAGCGATATTTTGCAGTCCTTTAAGTATCTTTACAGAATGCCAAAGGCAATTTGAAGAAATGGTTTTCTAAATCCTGAATATTTTCCAGTAGGGTGCTCTGTCACAGTCCCTATACTTCATTTCCATTCAACACTCAATTGTTTTTAACACCAGAATGGCAACACCTTTTACGATTGCTTCTTTCCGAATATTCGGCAGTGATTTCGAAAATTTCAAGCCAGTGGACATTTTTGCAAAGGAGCAAGTCCTGGATGGCCACGAGGTTTGGAGGACAACTTGGATAACATAAAAGTTTATCCACGAAAGCCCAAACTCAATTTAGCTATGAGCTTATGATTCTTGAACCCACTTGAACGCTTGTAGCATCTAAAATTAAGCTACATTATAAGTCGAACCCTTTTTCTGCCTAAATTTGTTATCTTTAATAAAACTCATAAATATAACACTGCAAAACACTGTTCCATGAAATCGATTCTTCCTATTTTAATAACTCAGTATTTCAAACACGCTTAGGTTTGACTTCGGCTGGAGAGCGAAAATTTTGTAGTCTAGCCATAGCACATTGGTTGTTCCTTAATTACACTGCTGGCGACCCAAATTGCAACACCAAGAAAGACAACAGATATCACTACAAAATTTATTTAGTAGATAACATGTTGGCCAAGTATCAAATGATTAAATTTATAGACTTCGGTGAAGTGTGGTTCCTTCCAGAATCAGAAGCCAGAGTAGCCACCACTGTTGGAGATCACCGCTGCCACACGCCTCGGCATTGATTCAAAGAGACTTTTTATGTGTTCTTGTGGTACAACAGACCAAGCAGCTTCCACACGTTGCCAAAGTTGATCTGGTGTGGCAACTTGGAATATAATCTGGGTCAATCGTTCAGCAACCATGGACCATACGTTTTCTATTGGCGAAAGATCCGGAGAGCGAGCCGACCAGCGAAGCAATTCAATCCCGCGATTGACGAAGAAACTTGGACAATGCGTGCCACGTGTGGTTGCGCATTATCCTGTTGAAATATGGCTGTGGGCAAGCCCTGAAGGTAAGGAAGGACAACTGGCTCCAACACCTCGGAGATGTAGCGCGGGCTGTTTAAAGTACCGGCAATGCGTACTAGAGGAGTGCGAGAGTGATATCCAATACCGCCCCATACCATAATATCCGGTACAGGACCAGTGCGGCGGTTCACAACGCAGCTATTCAGCATCCTCTCTCCACGGTGTCTCCAGACTCGAATCCGACCATCGCGGTGTTGCAGACAGAAGCGTGACTCGTCAGTAAAGACAATTTCATTCCGTTCTGCCGTCCACATCCTTCTTTCATCTCACCATTGGCGGCAGAGACGTGTGTGGTTCTGCGTCACGGGTGGACTACGCAATGGATGTCTTGCGGACAAACCACTCTGCTGTAAACGACGTCGAATACTACGCGCAGACACTGGATGATGCATTACAGACTGAATTTGCTGTGATATGGTTCGTGATGCGACTGAGCTATCCGTCACTGCCATGTGCACAATGTTTCTGTCATCACGTGAAGTGGTGCACTGAGGTGGATGCGATCGAACACGTGGGTCCGTCGTACCCTCCTGCATCCAACGGTCCCATATCCGCATTACAGTTGTTTGGTTTCGTCCAACACGACTACCGATTTCCCTGAAAGATAATCCACACTCTCGGTAGGCCACTATCCTTCCTCTGTCGAACTCGGATAGTTAATCAAACGATGATCGCTGTTTACTACGAGGCATAATGGATCGTTTTTTTGAAAAAACCACGAAAAAAACACAATTGCCGAACTCGTCGAACTTTTTGACATCGTCGAAAACTCCAAGCCTTTAAATAGCGCTTTGAAGTGGTGCCACAGGCGCGCGTGATGTGCGTCTGTGCTGAAATTCTAATCATTTGCATATCTCACCTCCGCTAATACATGTTTATGTCTCCGTAAATTTCATGCTATTTGCATGCTTCCTTCAGGGTGTTGCATTTTCGGTGGCCAGCAGTGTAATTAAAGAAAAATTGCTAAGCCATTTTTGTATAGTTTAATAAACATTTTTATTAATTAATTTCGTACATTTTTTGGAAAGAGGTCTTTGATATTAAGCCAGAATAGAGAATCTTAACGCTGGCTACTTCTCCTAAGCGCATTAATCAAATTTGGTTTCAACATTTCACACTAACAAAAGAGAAAAGAAAAGTTGCCCATTCTTCGAGAAGCATATGTAGGAGTTACCTAATCGTAAAAGTCATAACTTGATTTCTTCTAAAGATTTAAAAGAGACTTTCTGTAAATAATTATTGTCTAGATTCGTTCTTTTGGCTTGGCATCGATGTTGTATTGTTTAAGCACAAAATAAGGATTCTTTTTTTTTAATCTTAAAGCTAAAAATTTTAATTTTAACAAACTTAATTTAGTTAGCTTATGACAAATCCTCTCTTTAATCATATGTCTGCGTTAATATAAATATTTCCTATACAAACATGTACATTTAGAAAACATGTATGGCATGATTTGTATAATTTAAATCTAGTATTAAGTCAATATTATTTGACGAAAAGGTATATAATACTTATTATGAAATTACTTCTTTCATTAAAATCAATATTCCTAGGTATGGCAATCAAAATTTAGAGGCCGGCTTATGTCTACATGATATTTATCGGATGCTCTTTCCGGAGCCTCATGGGAGTAAAATCGCCCCAACCACAGCGGCCACGATTACAGAATTAAAATGTAATCAAGATCGTATTTCCCTCGCGCAGCTGCGCGGTAGAAGTGGTAATGGGAATATTCATGAAAGGTTATTAATGAAACGAATGAAGCGGAGGGTCTCTTCGGGACAACACCACAAAGGGAATTCGGTTGGTTTACGATTACGAAATGCATGTACACGAACATGATAATTCACAGCAACATCTAAGTGAGAGTGACAATATAATATAGTTTTTTTGCTGTTAGAGACCGTAACCAGATCCATCGGCAGATGGGAGTGTGTAATCGTAGGCAAGCATTTAACATCCGCGATTTGCTTTCCCTTTTCAATCTGAATTTAAGGGAGGCATACCGTGAAATTTCATCTATATTTAGATTTGTTCGTTTGTCTGCTATTAATGGGTAGAAGAAAGTGGACATATTTTACCACGTGACGTAAGTCTCGAAATTTTCTAAATGTGTCTTCTTATCACTTTCACGTTAATATTTTGTTTGCTGTATTTTAGTTTTCTGATCTCTGTCATATTTTATGAGACAAGTCCCTCACTTGTCCCAACTCCGTCACGGCAGCATATACTGTGTAAAAATTTAATTTGTGTTATTTTTGTTACGTTAAAATTTAGTTTATATTATTATTTGATAGTGAAAACCATAAAACTGACTTTTCTTTCTACTATTTTGTAAAAACTATGCATTTCGTAAAAAAATAGTTTATGTACAATTATGTACTTCAAAATACACTATTTTCGATATATGGAGATAAAATATAATTCATGATAACTTAAGTTGGATTAAATAAAATTTTTTGAGGTTTTTTATCACATCTGGATTAATTCTTAAAAAATAAAAGCCCGTTCTTAGGAAACCAATTGAGAGGTACGAAACATGAAAAAAGAATAAAAAGGAAAACATTTTCCCTTGACCAATTGGTGAAACGCAAATTTGCTTTAGTCTGGGTATTTGACATCAGATGATTTTAATCAGTTATAAGACTTTTTGGTGCATGTGCGTTGAGTGCGAGAGACAGGTTTTTCTCTCCTTTCACTGAGGTACTGGTAATAAATGAATAAGTCTATATAAAAAAAGGAACATGTCGACGTAAAATATAGCATTAAGAAAAAGGAAGAAAGCCTAGATTTATGAAGATTTTTATATAAAATCCAAGAGGTTTACATACTTATATGCTTTTAATTTTTATACAAAATCTGCGCCTATCTAAGTTTTTTTCGCTTAATTTAGCAAACTTGTAAACAACTGGTTATATTATAAACTGACAGACAAGATAATTGATAAACGTGTAGAAAAGATATTACATTGATATATAATACTCTGTGTTCGTACTCAGCTTACGAACATGACTTATGCAATAACATACAAGTAATAAATAACTTTTATAATGTAACAGATACATTTATTAAACATAAAACATATTTATCATAAACTTCATAAAAAAAACTATTTGAACATACAAGTTTTGGAGAAAATATGTAAAGTTTTTTTTTTTAGAAAAATTTTGGTACACTAAACTACTTGAATACATGATTTTCATAAAAAAATATGAATGCTAAAGTTTTTTCCTGTTTCCTTTTAAATTTCCTCACTCCATACTGCTCTTCTTCTCTAATGGCGTCCTTTCCCCCCTCAATAAGTGTCATTATAACACTGGTGGCCAAAATTCATCATAAAAGCAAAAATCCTTCTTTATTAAAATTTGCGCCTCCTAACCTTCATTTCCGCAAACTTATTTATCAAATTCCTGGACGTTCATTTTTTTAGCCATCTCAGCTTCAACGCTTAATAGTGATAAGTTTGACAGCCGATCTTGTGTCATGGTGTTTCTGAAATATGTTTTTCTTAGTTTCACTTTTGATAATGACCTCTCACTCGTGGCTGTGGTTACAGATAATGATAAATACAATATAAGTAATTGCGCACTTCCGAATAACTGCTCATCATGTGATAATGTTTTACCATTGCTAATTTAACTAAATCCTTAACGGATTTCAAATTTTGGATTTCTGTTCTGAAAGTATTTATAAATAATTACAGATGTACTTCCAGTGCATTAGTAAAGTCTTCTTTATATGTTTCCTGTATTTTTGAAACATTATTAATAGTTTCCATATTTGTTAATGATGACAGAGTTTTAGGATCCAAAAATGACAACATCATTGTGATTTTTGTCATTCTAGTCATTCTGTACTTTAACTGCGTATTTAAAATGTCGAGAGCAGCATAAAAAACTGTTACTTTAAAAGACATTTCGAAATTCTCAAACCGGTTATCCTCACACAGCATTTGTTTGTCTTTATTTTTCTTTTATTTTCAAATTTAGTTTCTATGCCCCATTTATTTGCAATAAACTCATCTTCTTTCATAATGTCTTCAGATATGTTTCTCATATCTTCCATATTAAAAGAAACGTTTTTTAAATGTTAATGAGCTCCATTCAAGTCGATTGATTTTCGATTGTCGAGTCGATTGATTGATTAATCGATCCTGCAGCTATTATAGCTCAGGATGGGTTTAAAAAAATTTTTGTTTTTAATTTTTGGCCTGTTATTATGTTTTTTAATGTATGGAAACATATATTATATTTATCATCAAATATTTCATGTTAATAGAACAATACGTTATTAATATTAGTATACATTTGCATTGTTAATGGTGATAAGTTTGGATGTTCAGATAAATGGATTAAAAGTTAAGCTGAATTGAATTTTTAGCAAGTTTTAAATTATAAGAATTTAGTTTATGTAATAGTACAAATCAATAACTTACCTTTATAATGAAAAATTATATTTGAGATCACTCTGAAATTTAATTTTAAAGAAAAACTTCTTTACGTGCTCGATACAGACTATAGAAATGGCATTAGAATAATAACAAGTTCAATTTACTGTTCTGTTATTTATAGTTACTGTCAGCCAATTAGAAGTATACTTGAGGAGTAGCATTTCACGCAGCTGTTTCAACGCAAATGTTAGCGAAGAAAGGGACCCCACCTCCACTATAAATTTCCAATGTCTTCCCAAGTTGAGTCACAGTCAAACTTTCATCCAAGATTTTACTGTAAAGATATCCACTTTCCTTTTAAAACGCTGAAACATAATATGAGTTTTTTTCAGTTAAATTTTACTATTATTATTGTCATATTCCAGTGATACATAGTACATGACCTGCGATATCTTTCTACATTTCCTCTGTACTACAAATGTATTTCAGTTAATGTATAATTATTAAATATTTAACAGCAAAACTTATGGATATTCGAATAATTTTAGGAAATGCTTCCACAAGTTTAGGATGAAATAATAGACACGTACAAACAAACTATATTGACCTGTATCCAAAGAGCTTTGAAAATGACTGTGTAATACGAAATGGAAATTTTAAAATTAAACACAAAATACTTATGGTATAAGGATTTATTTAAATTTAAATACCCATTGTAGCAGAATATGACGATTCCCTTCCAAGTTTCACGGTCCCAGAAATGTTTAATAATTTATAGTTAAGCGTTTTGACAATAACGTATATTTGAAGATGTGTACTCACACTCTGTCGCATAGATTCTTAAAGTAGTACACATAAATACTTGTTTAGGAAAGAAGTATAAAGTTTCTTCATAATTAATAAAAATAAAGGTGTATAAAACAAGTTTTGCGTAATTCTTAGATAAATGCGCAACATTTCATTTAATAAAAGTATGTTTTTTGTACCCCAGGTGGATCAAAAAGCAAAAATCAGTTAGAAAAAGCGGTTATATTTTTATAGGAGCATTAGTATTTATGATTATTGTTATCTTTTTTATTTGCGTCTTAGAAAGCTATTTATATCTCAGAAATTAATGACTTCAGATTTCCAGTTTTTACATTGCTTATAAATTAAGCCGTATCACTTTTTTATCTCAATCATTAATTTGTTAATGACAAAAATACGAAAATTAAATATAATATATGGGAACATATATTAACGGAAGCTATTTATGTCTTGGAAAAGTTACGCAGTGGTGCCGAAATGAAAGAAAATAATGTAAAAAGGGATTTTATGAGTGAAAATCGCATCATTTACTATTAAAACGAGTTAATTAAAGTTTTTTATTTCTCAAAATTATTGAAATATTGCAACAACAGGGAGATAATTCTTTTCTGAAATATTCCAGTTGTTTGTGTAGTGAAAATTGCAATTAGCGTTCTTTCAGATGTTGAAGTGCAACTCCTGAAACAGCTAAACACTGAATTTAGCTGTTTCATGTGCTGTGCTAAACTCGTAGGACAACGCGGCGATTGGTACATTTAATATTTTTAGTAATTAATCTATCGAAATTTACGAAGTATTATATACTTTTAGTTGTGTAATGCCATTATTATTATTATCATTATTATATTATTATTGATGATTTCACGTACTGAATGCTGCGGAAAATAGATTAAAAGCAAGAGTAAAGTAAACTGTAAAGTTTCATTTCAGATAACGATTAGAAAGTACTCCACGAAGGCGTCTTCCCCTTGGGTAAAAAGTCCTCGAATGCTTTATTATTACATAATAATTCAATTCAGTTCCGTACAAATTATTACGCGTTACTGAATTCTAAGGTTATCAGGACTTAGTATTCTGTGTGTATTCTTTGAGAACATGATAAATTCTGTAAAGGGTTCTTATCCTCAAATTCTAAGTCCTGAACTGGAACAGGGAGCGGAAGGTACGCTATGTTCTGATGTAACTGCTGGGCTGGAGAATAACTGCACGTGAAAGGGATTTGAAATCCTCTTTTATTAAATCACTAGTAATTACAAAACTTCCCAACTCGGAAGAGATACAGAAAGTAAAAGACCACACTTGGGTCTTAACGTAACAATCAAATAATTTTAAAACTAAACCTAAAATAGAAATTAAATCAACTTTGCTTCGCAGAGCAATTCGCGGAAGTTGGCCTCTACCGAAAAGGGTGCGTAGCAAGGTATACTAAATACTACCGCACTTTAATTTGTTTTACAATGCAATCACGTAGTAAGCACTATGGCTTATAAATTTAAACTGCTAGCTGGTCAGGCGAA
>KK122443.1:6320-58659 GCA_000611955.2 Stegodyphus mimosarum | reverse complement strand
TTAGGTCTCTAGTCAAATGTGCCGCAAGAGGTCTTAGGTTGTAGTCTTCTTCAAGGGCTACGTAGTCAAAAACTGAGAATTTATTTAAGTGTTCACATCTTAGTGCCTTTTTAAAGAAATTTCTATTTAGTCTGTGTAAATATTCATTCAGGTATTCAATCCTGAGATCCTTATGCAAAGTTTCATTCTTGACATAGAAATGAGCGTTCGTAATAAGTCGCAAGGCCTTGTTTTGCAGTATTTGTAATTTTTCTATATCCTTCCTAATATAGGTGGCCCAAGCTGGAGAGGCATAAGTCAGGATTGGTCTAATGATTGCGATATAAATGTGCCTTTTCTTGGCAAGTTCTAAATTTGATTTAGAGCCGATTAGTGGTACCAGACTAGTTAAGGCAGCGATTGCTTTCCCTTTCACACTGTTAACATGTTGTTTCCATGTGAGTTTCTCATTTATGATAACTCCTAAGTAGGTTGCATGCTTCACGACGGGTACCACTGTACCAAAAAGAATCAATCTCTCCGTGATTGGCTTCCTAGTTCGTGTTCGTCTAACGATGAGAAGCTTGGACTTTGCCGCGTTAATGGATATTCTCCATTTTTCACACCATTTTTCTATTGCAGGCATGAGTAGCTGTAATTTTTTCACTGCATAGTCAGGACTTATAGATCTAGTTGCTATAGCGGTGTCATCCGCATAACATCCGAGGTAATGGTTCGTAGTAATTCCGTCTTTTGGGAAATCAGCCACATATATGATATAGAGAAGCGGGCCTAAGATAGAACCCTGGGGGACCCCAGCGCCCAGCCTTTGATGTCCTGAAGTGTCGCTGCCTACGGAAACATAGAAGGTTCTTTCTCTGATAAATGAGTAGATGAGATGCACCAACTCTCTACTGAAGTTGAAATTTATTAGTTTATAAATAAGCCCCTCATGCCAGACGCGGTCGAATGCTTTCGCCACGTCCAGCATGAGTAAGGCGACAATCTGTTTGATGTGCAGCGCCTCACCTAGAAATACACCGAGAGGTTTCTACCTCTGGCTTAAATAGTGCTTGGCTGAACTTCAAAAATTAGCATAAGCTAAAAACGCGCGCTTCTTCTGACAGGAAGTTGAAGCAGAGAGGAGATAGAAAAGATTTAAATTAAAATAAACTTGGTTAGTTTAACTAAAACCTTACAAGGTTAAATGTTTCACGTTGTTAAAATGAATTGTATTTTATTGTATTTTTTCAAACAAAGAGAAATTAATATATTACTTTCAAAACAAATTTACTATCATCAGAATTATCGTTTACAGATTAGTGTGAAGTCTTGGTTAGATGCGTAATTTACAGGCTAAGAAATACCACAACTCTCTTCTTTTTCCTAAAGCAAATCAAGTAAATTCAAAAGTAAATCCTCAAGCATTCAAATATGGTTAGTAAATAAGATATATTTTACGAGTTTTGTGCCTTCAAATGTAATTCTGGATTAGGAATTTTAAAGAATTCTTAACCTGTATTTTGTCTGCAGTGTGATAATATTCTGAAAATTTTGATATGAAAAATTGGATAAATATTGATTTACTCATTATTTCAAGTAAAAATATTCATCCATTCCATTTCTCCCCTCCCCCCATGAGTGAAGAAGTAATAAATTTCGATGAATTTAATGAAAAAAAGCAATTTACGCCGGAAATTAACTGAAATATTTGGCCGCTTAACCCTTAAACGCAGAGGTTATAACGCAGCCTTTAATGCGCCAATATTCTAGAAGTGCGAAACTGCTTATAAGTTTTATAGTCATTCTTCTCCTTTTCAGGACTTTCAAGTTGACATAAAATATAATTATACTTAAACTTTTATTAAACTCTATCCATTAATTTTTTTAAATAATTTTTTAAATTGGGCCGCGGCCATATAGACCTCACCTCTGCGTTTACGTTACATTTTTCTCGCATGAGGGAGGGGATGGCTTTATTACTACTAGAGTCATTTCAGCAGCTGGCCTGACGAGAGAGTGCCAAATTGGAAAAAACTGATTTTTTGGTGGAGTTATTATCAGAATTAGTGAACCACAAATGGAATGAAGGCTTCAAAAGCCAATTGTGAACCGAGAAATAAAAATGTCCATTCAGAGAGTGCTAGGAGTTTACTGCGGAATCTATTCCAACCCAGATGTAACTGATACCTTTCAAAAGTGTAGAACATGCTCTCTTTGTCCCCCCAGACTGTGAAAAAAAACTGCCTATCTATGTTTCAGCTGCAAGGATCCGATAATGAATGTGCCAAGAGGATTTGCAAAAATTGTGTTGAAAATGCTTAATATAATATGCTGCAGTTTTTTAATATTCTTCATATATTACCTTTTTCTGCATTATTTTATATAATCCAGATTCTGTATATGGAAAATTTATTAAATAGTTTATTTTGTACGCATTTGCAAGTAAGTAGTGTTTATATTATTTATTTGATTAAGTGGTCCGTATTTTTTCGTACGCGATTTCAAAAATAAATTTTTAATGCATTAATTTTAGAGTCCTAAAAGGAAATAATTACTTCAATATAAACAAGCAAAGTGTATTAATACTTATATGATAACAAGGTTACATTATTTTAAAATTTTATATTTTTAAAATGCATAAAGAAGAGCGTGTTTACGTAACATAAAATGAACATCTGTACTTAAGGGTTAATGCTTGAGCATCTGAATGAAACTTTGTGTTCTTAGCCTGTCACATAAAACTTCCCCTTTTTTTCCTGACCTTGAATTCCTTCAAAGACCCCTAAGCCGAACGGGAAATCTCTCCTTTCCAAATGTGGTGTCATAAATTCTTTGCATTTCCTGGACGAAGGTGGCATTTCGACATTCCACCCCCTTTTGAGTTGGGATAGAAACCTTTCCTTTAGAGGTTCGCCTTTAATAATTTTCAGGTTAGAGACTAAGGAATACAAAGGAACTTTTTCTATTTTCTACTGACTCCTAGCCTTAAACTGGGGTAGGTCACGAAGTTACTATTTCATAGTCGAATAATAGAATATTAACTTTTGCAAACACTGAATTTAGTTGTTTCATGTGCTTCCAAGGTCCCCCTTTCTGCGCTATATAGAGAAGTGCGTCACTGCACCGCAGGTAGAGGACACTTAAAAATTTAAAAGAAGACGAATTCTCTTCTATATAGACTTATCCTATATAACTTTAGAATCTTTTAAATATATATATATATATATATGTATATACTTAAATACTCTAAAGTTAAAAGTCAATTGGAGTCAAAGCAAGACTATTCTTCAACTATATTAATATTAGCAATCGTGTAAAAAGAGGTTTAACACAAAATCCAAACATATCAAAATTAATATAAGAATATATAGTAGAACAAACTCTAAAAATAAAAAGGAAAAACAGAAGCGAAAAAAATACAAGATAAAAAATATAAAAATAATAATTAATCTTCTTTTACCGAAACTCCAGTTCGGAACTTATCAGGGAAAAACGAATTAAAGCTTCTACATATATGTATTAGAATTCGTCTTTTAAGTTTAAACATATAAATGTTTTCAGCAGGATATTTAAGGGCCCCCTAAGCCTTCGGGCCCCTATGCGATGGCATTCCTTGCATACTCTTATTTACGCCACCGGCGTTCTCTTTGATTCGAGCCTAGGCCCAACGATACAGCAGACAATAACGGCTAATCACTGTACCAATCAGGTTATAGTGGCTAAGGCACTATAACAATCAGGTCTGATATAAACACAATTGCTGCAGTGCTTGATGTGTTAATGCTATTGAATGCTTTAATACTACAGAGCTTCGAATTCACAAATCCCAGCAAATGCTACGCCACTAACTATTATTGCTTTAGCAATCTGAGTCATGAATATTCAAAACGTGAGCTAGAAATCTGAGGCAGATTCTTTCTTGGTTTCAAATCCGACGTCTTTAACTGATGCCGAAGTCTCAAGACTATTTCCCTTCAGGCGCAGCTCAATCTATATTTAACCAGCTGCGGGAAATGAAATTGAGTAATCTCACGAGATTAAAGGAAGAAAAGAATCTTCCGAAACTTCACCTAGCTTGTCACAGTAGGGAATGGGAATGGGAATTTTCGATCACCCCCTTCCCCGCAAATGAAATATCTTCCTAGACAACGGCAAGCAGATAGATGGCTGTGTGGGAAACAGATGGGAATGTCAGTTCTCCCTATGCCGGTATTCATCAGAAAGAAGAGTTTCCATTTTTTAGTCTGTCTCTCAGGTCGTTGAAGTGCGAGTTCCAGAAATCGAAAGAGGAAATTCTGAACAGATTATTGGATATTCTTCATTTATTTCTGCTTGAGAAGCAAAGAAATTCTTCGCTTTCTATTTTTAGTTATCACCGAATCTGGGCCTACATAAACTAGATAGCTAGACGTTGATGTACAATCAAAATATTGCTTATTGTGTTCCAAAATAGGATTTCTGTGGCTTGATCGAATTATCCATTAAACGCTTTCTGTGAAAGATTAGGATTGAATGCATAAGAAACGAATGCAAAGCGAATGCATAAAAATGATAGGATGGACATAATTTTGACATAATTTTTATACACATAGAGTTTTAATAATAATATATCCAATAAATCTTAAATTTTAAAAGATAACAAGTTATATTTGGTAGCGTAATTCATGCACTTTTAATCCTTGTATTTTAACTTGAAAAGAAAAGTCAATAATTTAAGCAAGATAAATTTTACGATATGCTTTATTAAAAGTTTAAATTATTAATTAGAATGCTTTCGGCTGTTGTTAATTTGTCTACAAATGCTAATTTGGGCAAACTGGTGTTCTCGTTTACAGAGAAACTGTCCACTTCTGACTAAATTTCTTTTGCTGTTCTGCAAAGTATCCTTCTCACCGCACAGCTTCTAAATAATATCTTTGAGCATCCTTCAATATTAATACATCCAAAGATAATACAAATGTTTGTTTACCGAGGATATGCTCCTCTATACACAAAGTTCACGGAAAATTCATGTCATGTACTGAAACTCGCAATAATTGCATTTAGCTGTTAAAGGCCCTTCGCTTACTCTGTATAAAAAGAAATATATGAAATAACATCATGCGGAACAAGTTTAGTGTTGTGCAAATGGATACGGAGGAGCTTCAGACTATTCAGCGCGATTTGAGAATTTTGATCAAACAAATGTGGATATGTTTGATCAGAAACAGATCTTTTTCATGCCATTACCGCAGACGTTTCCTCGTCTGACTCCTTTGTTGTCCTTCGCAGCGATAGTCTATGAGGTCAATTCTTTCAGGTACTTCAATGTAATCCAAAATGACGCGAGGCCAGTGTATGACACTGGTATTACCAAAAGGTGTAGGGTAAAGGTGCGTGATTCGTAGCCCATAAGAAAAAATAGGTATAAATCGTATGAGCTATGAAAAAAATAAAAATTATATGTAGTAATAATACCTTGTGCTGTCGTTTTTGATATTTATTACAATAAAATTCTATACAACCTGCTATCTTAGATAAAATTAGTAAAATTCATAACCTGTAATCTAAGTCGTGCAACCTGCAACTTAAGTCGTACTACATTTAAAATTGGACAATTATAATAAAAACCACCCTTTTTCTCAATTAATTTATTTATACAATAATTTATAACAGTGATCAAAAGGATATTTTTTCATTGTCTTGTCAACTCCATCACACAAGTCGTGTACCCATCGTTTGCATTTTTAAGTACTGAATCATATTCTCTTCGCTGGTTTTTCGCATATATTACAGCAAGCCGAACACAATATGAAACAGTATGCTTAACTATGGGGTAACTCATTTTACCGGAATAGTCGCAGCTGGAGTGATATTATGCCTTGTATTTAAAAGGTGCGATAATTTAAAGGTACAAAGATGGTGCCACTTGCGCAACTTTACTCTGTTGTTATACTTAAACGCTTCCAAGACGGCCAGGAACAATGGAAAAAATGTGTCTGTTTCAATGAATGTTATTTCGAAGGTATCTTAGTACTAATTTTGTACATTTCAATTAGATCTGCCAAGTATTACTGATTAAAATTTTGAATCTAAGAGTATAACTAGCAAATCTGCCTTCCCGTAAATAAACTTTCATTTCTTGCCTCCCCTAAAACCCCACAAAACTGCTTCACATAAATGCAGACACATATATTCTCTTTGAAATTCTCTTGGTCTTCATCTTCAGATTGTTACAACTCGATCGTCCAGCTAAACCATTTCTTGAATAACAATACTGCGAAAAAAAAAGGGAGGGACAGCTCCTATATCTCCCGTTCTACTGGGTCGATTGACGAAATTCAAATTGAGGTTTTCATGGCTCGAAAGCGAGACTTAGGATACATATTAGATTTATATATAGCATTGTTTTAATATAGGTATTTTGACACAAAATCGCATTTTTTCTGAAATGATATGCCATTTTTTTTTCATATTTCGGTTCTACGACTCAAATTATGCCTAAATACTAAATTTTGTAAAAATTTAATTTAAAAATTTGGTACGAAACTTACGAAGAAATTTAAACATTTATCCTGGTGCATTTTTTTGGCTTGCGCCAAGAATAATGCACTTGGCGAACTTCTTAATCTATAGCAACCTATTTTCCTTTCCTTTTTTCATTATGCGGGAGCGAAAAATAAAGTCATCGTTCATACGTTCAGATAGTTTAATAAAGTGTGTAAACCATATTTGGGGTTATTATCGCTTATAACAAATATGCAAATTTCAAAATACACCAGTATGTAAATTCAAGTATATCTTAGGAAATTTTGAATAAAAAAAAATTTTTGCAAGTGTGCTTAGAAATGCATCTACTTTAAGATGATGTTAAAAATTTTATAGGTTATAATACAAAAGGCTTTTCGAAACATTTGTAAAATTTTTTTAAAAATACAGATTTTAAAAATAAATCATAGAAAATGCGCGAATCATATTTGGATTCAGTCCAAATTTCGAATTCTGGAAGAAGGAATCAGTAAGTTTAATAAAAAAGAGATATTAATAAATATATATCAAATTCAATTAACATGGAGGAGCTAAAATTTTGAGAGCGAATTTTTTAAAAACTACTCGTGCATTATTACGAAACTTGGCAGTTTGGCGTAATTTGAATCATAAAGTCGAAATATGGAAAAACATTGGCATGCCATTTCAAAAATGTCCGATTTTTTTTGCAAAATACCTATATGAGAGCACTGCTATATATAAATCTAATACATGTCCTAAGTCGCGCTTTCGAGACATGAAAAACGCAAGTTGAATTTCGTCAATAGGTCCAGTAGAACGGGAGATGTAGAACTGTCCCTTTCTCCCCCCCCCCAGTGTACATATATGTCTTCTGCTGCACTTTTACGGCACAGGTTTCCTCCTGAAATTGCGGAGAGCAATAATCCTTCCCTCAATAATAATCATTGCAATCAATGGAATACATCCCATCTGATCACATCATATTGCTTTTATTAAGATGTAAGGTTTATCCTAAATTTATTAGCAGTTATTTTAAGTTTTGTATCTTTCCTATCTTATTCTAATTTCAGCTTACAATTTCCTGCCAGAATGTAATTTCAGATACCCAGTTAATGCAAATGAGAAAGAGTACTATACTTCACCGACTTCAAAAGAGAGAGTCTGATTTCCTGGCTAGCGCGCTTTTGCCTTTGGTTAATTTCTCTCTTAGTTACTACGCTCGGCCATACCTTAGGCCCTTGCTTGGCTTCGCCGAATAATTAATACTTAAGGGCCAACTAGTTACATTTCTGATAGCTTCGGCTATACCTTTCAAATAGATTAGTTAAGCTAGTTTAATTTAAATTTATTATTATTTAAGTTCAAGCCCGAGCGGAGGCTTTGTGTAAAGTTCCAAGTAGGAACTGATTGCAAATATACTGAAAAATAAAGGGCTGTAAACCTTCTTTAAGTCTTACGTGTTTTGTTCATACACTTAAACGATTATTCGCTTGTTAGTGTTCGTGGGGTTCTAAGTTAGAACTTAAGAATTAAATAAGTAAAACCCCACAAAGATATTTTTTCACTTCTCCTGCAGTGGTTTCTTTGTTAGCATATTAAATTGCACACACGTTGACCAAAGTTACTAATTAGCTGTTGAAAAAATACTCCATTTTCTGCAAGTCAGTTGCATTTTTAAGAATTCTTATCATTTTGGGGGTGAAAAATGCGGTTGCTTGCGCAATGGAACTCATTTATCTTCTTGAAGTATCATGGCTAGATGCATCCGCTTCTCGCTTTGTGGAGAACTGAAGCACTGAAGAACTGTTGCAAATTTTTTGCTTTAAAGTATGAAGTTCCAATTGAAATACTTGTACAGACCACTGCGTTTTTTAAAATACGATACAAGAAAAGCTCATTGTGCCTTTTCCGAGATTTGAATTTTGAATTTTCCACTTACCATCTGTTTATACTGAACACATAACTGCATAAGGAGAACGCAGTGGAGGGAAGGTGGAATAATTCCTTACATGCTGACAATCATCATTCCGCAGTTCCCCTACACAGTCCAGTAATTGATCTTCAGGTTCTAAAAATATTTTTGTCTTAGGCTTAGTTTTATTTCATCGGTGCGCTGATTCCTACAAGAGTCTGTTTCTGTGTCACCATCAGAATACTCTGAATTTCTGAAAAGTGAGCTCTCATCTAGCTGCTACGTTGCCGTGTTTCAAGCTGAGTTCTACCCTTTTTATTTAAAAACTTACAAAACAGCTTATATATTTCTTTACGAAAGCGAAGTTTGTTTTTGTTCGGTCATTTGCCAAATGCAGATGAACTATCTTCGCAATGAAAGAATGCGTCATAAAGAGCTTTCTATAAAGGCATCTGGCTCTATTTCTGTACACACTCGTAAAAACGAAACCCCTCATGAAGCCAACTTATTCCTAGAAATTGAACTTGGATTGCAGTGTTTTTTATCTTATTCACTGGATTGCTAATTAGATATAAGTATAATGTGTTTATGTGTGTTCTTTCTGTTCTCCCTTGCAGTTCACAAACATTATAACCAAAAACTAGTCACTACAGTGCAATCACGGGTGCCGTAAAATAAATTTATATGTTCGGAGAATTCTTTAGTTTTTTTTAATTGTAAGATTCTAGTTAAACTGATTGTCCTTAGTAAGTGTGTGTCCTTAGTAAGTAAGTGTCCTTAGTAACTGAGTGTCCTTAGCGACTATTCGCTGTTTCTCTTACTGCTACAGAAACAAAGTTCAAAAGAAGGGTTAAAATACCTTTTATTCAACTCAAAGAATAATGACAGTCGTCCTTCCCTCGGGTTTACAGAAAAGCCCTCTACTTGGGCTTTGACTTAAAATATAAAATAAGACTATAAAATAAGACTACTATAACTTAATTTTAACTAACCAACACTTAGCTGAAGCTGTACAGAAATAACTAACCGAGTTGACCCTTATTTAAACCTCACCGGCGAGTACTAAAAGGCACGTAATGATACGGCCGAACATAGTAAGATTGGCTTAAAGCAACGACGTAGCCAGAAGACAGAACACTCTCTACTGGGAACTTCTAAGCTCTTTTGCTGAAATGTCACTCTCGCAGGAAATTCTAGGCGGGAAACAAATAAAATATAAGAAAGAGTTTCAAAATTAAATACAACTATTAAGAAATTACAATAACCAATAGAAAACGGTACAAAAGTCTAGTCTATATACTTACAGAATACCTTTGAAACAACTTCCAATTTTAAGGATTTGTCCAGCAGAATGCTTCGGTTGCTTATCCAAGTCAAAGAGTAATGGGACTAGCCCAGGGTCTCTCAGGCTATAACATCTGTACTAGTAACAGCACATTATGTTATTTTTGTAGCGCAACTTTTACACAAAAGGCGTAAATGAATATAAACTAGCACAAAAACAATCCTAAATTGCTTTTCTTGATCGTATATATATTTTCCATTCATATTTACGTGTTGCAGAATTTAAAAAGGTTGAGAATCTTTGGACTAGCCGAATTAATACACATGAAACCGATATGTACCTCATTCTTTAACAGAAACCATGCCCAAAGCAATGTATTGGAGACAAGGTCCTTCAGCTTACAAAGATACTCTTTTCCAGGTATTAAATCTCCGTGCATGGGTAATTTACTTGCCAAAAAAATAAACTGAAACTATGAATTAAAGAACTGCTGCAATATAGAGATCCCATACCTATAAAGAAAGAGGGAAAAAGGTGGTAAAAATAGGGCATGGAATAGAGAAAAACAATAGTTTATAGATTTTGACTTGGTTTGGGAGTATAAGCTAGTTCCAAACTCCTAATAGACGCAAAGAGTATTATCTCTATGTCTAACTACAGGGATCGAAAAGATTTAACAACCTTTTTGTTAAAACAGAAGTCTCAGCATAAACGCACTTCTTGTACTTAACAAATTCACCCACCACTTGCGGCGATGTAACTAAATTAACAGATAAATTCCAATTTAAAACGTAGACAAGTTGTCAAACATTTACACAATTAAATTGAAATCTAATCTGGCTCAAAAACTGTAGCTTGCATAACATTTCAGATGTCGGCAGCAATAACACAAAGCCGAATAATTAGACAGTTATCAAAAATGGCAGGAAATATGCAACGTAGCCATGAGGGACGTGCTTTGTCTTACACTCCAGAACCCTCAGCTTAAAATACCCTTTAACTCAATTTACATTCTGGTGAGAAAATGAAAAGGAGCAAAGCATTGCAGAGGCTGAAATTATAAGTAACTAGTTAGTTTTAAAAATAAGTCTTACATATTGAGTGAGGCCGGAGCTGTGACACTCGTTATGTTATTTTTAGCCTTATGTTATTCCATAAGAGAGTGGTTTAATGTACATAACTGTACTGATAATTTTTCTCCTCATTTTCATCTATGCTATACATTCAATCTCGAATCAGTTTAATGATTACTGCGTTAGTGTTGTATTAATGCAGTATTACAAGACTGCGTTATAAGACTCCGTTAGTGTTTGTATTAATGCAGTACGCAGCACCTCTCTACCGTGTGATGATTTTCAGAATCTTTTGCTCTCTGGCCGTATTTTGCAAAGAATGAATTTCTTCATTTCTGTTAGTCTTTCATATTACCTGTTAAGTTAATGTGCATTAACAGGAACAGCAAAAAAGCGGAAGGAGTACCAGAACTTCGCTTACGAAGAGAATCTCTACTGGAAAAGTAAGAGTACAGGGGCAAGTGCATTTAACATTGAATAATGTAAAAATGTAACATAGGTTCCCTTTACTGTTACTTTTATACTCTCTTAGATTTGAACAAAACTTCAGTTTAATTATTAAATTTAAAATTTAATATTACTGTTCTCTGGCCTTTTCTATTCTGTTGCTAATTTTAAGGGCCTTTTTCATTAATCGCTTGTAAGCCCTCTAGCAAGAAGAATTACGACTTTTTCTAACAAATAATGCTTTTTTCCAATTTCCACTGCTTTCAGGCCAGATTTTACATTTGCTATTAGCCATTTTATTCTTCACCTTAAAAAATTATTCACGTGACTCAGCACTTAACTGGACGCAATTTTGTTGAAAATGCTTCCATGTTCGACCTTCAAAGATTTCCCCCCTGTGTGCCCTCTCGCCCTTCTGTCCAGATCCACACTGGCCGTATCACATTTTTGGTTCAGCAAAATCACGATTTTCTCCCCCAACTTGTAAGTTACACCTTATTAGTGATTTTCAATTTAGTTTCTGGTTGCTTCCTATTTTAGAATTCTTATTCTGGCAACCTCTTTCAGTTTTTTTTTCGCTTTTAATTTAGTTGCTGCTATGGATCCAGGTTTGTTCACTTTCTTTCACTTTTTAATGCAATTGGTCATAGGAAGGGACTTGGGTTTTATTTTTTTATTTTTATTTTCTTGTTTTGTTTACTAAGTTTAATTTTTCTAGCTCATTGGGATCTCCCTTAAAATTATGTAATTTTTTACTCATGCCTAATTGGCTACTTATGTTTATTTGTACATTAGCCTTACAAGTTTTTGTAAAGTTTATTCAGTAGTGCTTTTATTTTATTTTAAATTTTATGGCAGGCGCGTCGGGAAAAGAAACGATAAGAATTGAGACCTACTGTATTATGTAGTTTCTTTTATTTTTCTATTAAAGCTTTTCCGCTTCTGTCTCAATTATTGTCGTTTGACGAAACGAGTAATAGAGTTTAGCTGTGCTCGAATTTTTCACGCTTTTTCCTTGATAAGTCCGTGATTATGCCATTTACTGCCATTCATTGATATTTATTCTGGTGTTTTTAATTTTTTACATGTTTTAAAATTTTTTATATGTTGAGTTTTTCAATACCTACATTTTGGTTTTTAATTTTTTACAACTGCTTTTACCTTTTAGTAATGTTTTTTGTTCGAGTTTTTTAACTCTGGAACTAAGGTTTCAAATTTACTTTTAGGCGATTGCTTTTAGAATTTTACTCCTTTTGCTTATCTTTAACATTAAATAAAGGGGTATCTCGGTAATTTGGCGAGATATCGCCATGCTGACAACGGTCGCCAAATTTGGCGTGAAATTTCCAAAAGTCGCCAAATTTGGCATCCATTTGGTGCGGTTCCTGTATCACCGTAAAATGTATTGAAAATGAATAAATGCAATTGACCACTGTGTTAAGTATAACCGTAATTCCACCCTCGTATTTGCTTTCCAGTAAGTTCGAGAAGTAGAAAATACTAGATAGAAATATCTCAGCGATTTAAAGGCGATGAAAGAGATTTAAGGCCTAAGAGAAAGCATGTGCTCTCAGTTGCTTAGTTATTGTTGTTGCGAATTGTAGTTTCGCATGAACTTAGGTAAATCCAAGTTAGCTTTCTCTTTAGATGCGCTTTCCTTTGCGTTAAGTTTAACGCTCTCAGTAGTTTGCAGTGTAATTACTGATTACACTGTGTGATACTGTAAAAACCTGTACGACTATTTCTGTGGAAAATTCTAGAGTTCTCAAATACTTCTTTTGATAAAAATAAATTTTATTAACCTATTATCGGACTTGTGCATTCAATCTATTACGAACGTACTCAACAATATTACTGGGACTCGCTATATCGCCGTTGGGTAAGGGTGCCATCTTTTAGAGTGGATAGCAGGTGCAGCTAATGTCCTTAAAGTATTGTGTAGCTAGTGTCCTTAAAGCTGGTAAATGATCTCGGAAATTGAAACGAGTTCTGCACATACTGCAGCACAAGGCGAAAGCGCATTGCAATCTCCCACATCTTATGCAGTTTTATTTTTTGACTACATGCGTTGATTTTGCAGCAGGGCTGCCCAATGAAGTAAATTAATATAAAAGAGATAAAAATTCTACAGAAAGAGTAGTTAAGAAATTTGCTTCAAATATTAACAAAAAAATATGTCAACACGGATCTGGGCATACGTAGTATTGTAATGAATGAAACACTTAAATGAACATATGCGTGTAAATTAAAATTCCTTATGAAATTATTAACTGATTAGTACTATTTTATATATAATTCAGGCCAAACATTCGGAATAATGCTGGCACTCGGAAAATAAATCCCTAAAATTCTAGGAAGTCTGAAATCAGAGCTGCATTAATAAATATCATAATTGCCTTTTTTTAACTGTCTATCTACAAAAATCGAGCTCTTAATTAATATTTGTCATTATATATATATTTTAATGTATATTTATATATATGTATTATTGTATAATTATTAATAATTATATATTTTAATGTAACATATTCAGTGAAACTTTCCTACGATGACCACTTATGATTCAAACAACTTTGGCTTTTGCGTAGGTTATGGCCTCAGAGAAGTATTGAAAAGTTTCGAAACTTATTTCTATTCTCGCAAATACTGATCGCATTGAACGATGGTTTTCTACGAAAATTGGTCTTTATAAGAGTTTTCGCCGTGCGTTTATTATTAGGAGCACTGAGCATTCAAAGTTAGAAATCTTTCCTTGTTAGTAAAGTCAAAATATTATGTTTACATTTCTAGTACTAACTTAGTAGCATTTCTAATACGTTATTATTACCGCAATCTGCTAAGCCAAAACTTTAATTTAATATACTTAGGTATTGATTTTACCACCGCTATTTGTTCAGGATATAAATTTAAGCAACTATCGATAGTCCTCGTACACCTGATTTTAGTGACTTTTCCGCTTTTTACAACAGATAGTTAAAAATTTCAACTAGACCCGTAATATTATCCGTGAAAGCGTTTGGCTCTTTAGTACACAAGCTTTTAACATTAAAGTTTCACTAAGTATTTCACAAATATATTTAACCCACAATCTCTAAATATCCAACACCAATAATTAATTAAACCATTAGTAATAAGGGAGCAGTTGAAAAAAAATAATTATAATTGGAAAAATATGTTCTAATAATTTCGCAAAAGTTTTCATTAAGCAGAGTGCCAGTTTCAGATTTCAAACTTACATTAATCAAAATTAAGCATTATTTTCAGGCTTGGATGATAAATTGGCTACTTCTCAGTTTTCAGTTTCAATTAAATAGCTTGTGAGGTTTGTCCATTTTAAGTTTGGCTTTACTAATACTCTCTTCTCACCTACGCTTTTCATGGCAGAATCCAAACGAGATAGCCTGAATTAATTCAGATTAAGGTAGAAAGAAGTGCTATTTAAGCAAGAGTTTCGGAAGTCAGTTTTACAGCGTGTTACAGCGCGTCTGCCTATTCCACGCCACCTTGTGCTGTTATTATTAGCGACTTGCATTAGCGACGTTGAGTATTCTAGCCATTAGGCTCTGTCTCGCCGGTTCACTGCAAATCAGAGCTCTTCCTGTGCGTTAAAGCATTCTGTGAGCCCTTTGGCCTAATCTACCGCACTTTGACATTATTAGTTGTTACATTATTCCGTTAAGCTAGAAGTGCTTGGCTTCTTGTAACCCAAGTTGGGGCCATTTGTTAATTTTGTGTTTGAATAAAAGGCTCTTATACACCCTTCATCTGATTTCTGTTTTGTTCCACAAGGCTAGAAGATAATTCTTCAATAATCCTATTAAATGTCTAATTTGTATGCTCGCAAAAAGAGCATAGTTCTTGCAAATAAATAAATTTATAATATAATTAGTAAGTCAAATCATATTAACTACCTCCCTATATTCTTTTAATCTTCCTTGATTCAACGAATTACCATCTTCAAAAAGAAAACAAGAATCTAACTTAACAACACGCGCAAGAGGTAAAACTACATTAAAAGGTTTATTAAAAAACCTGTCTTGCATTACAACTAGAATTTAACAAATAGCAGTTTCTGCTACTTACTGAATCAAAATAACTCAAATCTTTAAATACATACAGCATGCAATCTAATTTTCAACTAATAAATGTCTCGGCTCCAGGAAATGAGTATTCTAATTATATATTCTAACCAATTCAAAATTCACATACCAAATACGCCGGCTGGCTAAATGAGACATTCAGAGTCTCAGACTAATCACGCAAAATCGTCTAGCTGCCACAGTATTTTCCCTGAATTACAAATTCGGTTGCTATTAAAATTCAAACTAATTACAGTCGGGTGAAGATGATCAAAGAAATAAAATATACAGAAAAAATTAACATCTTCAGAACTCATATTAAAATAACGTCTCAGCAAAAAGGAATTTTCAAATTTACTTATTTCTCTAGCATCTGAATCAATTTAGGAGAAATACATATATAAAATAATTTGTTTTATAGTGCTCACCGAAATTTATAAGGTAATTGCTGAGTGCTTTGCAGGGTATAGAAATAGAAAACATTGAGTAACTTTTGAGTTGAAAAAGATTTTCATTTGAAATTTTTAGAGTTCATACATGAGAATAAAGGAAATTAAAAGATGATTTCTCAGAATGTTTGCCATCAGAGGAGACAACGAAACGAAACCTGTGCTCGAAAATCCCAATAACCTGCTTGAGTTAGTCAGTTGGGATCGACCGTATCACTCTTGTTCACGATTTTCGTCTATTCTATAATTCTTGATCGACTTCTGTAGATTGGATCTTGAACATAACCTCATAAAAAGAAGTATAGTGGTGATAGGTCAGGACTATAGATTCCTATAGTGGGACCCAAAAGGTCAATCGCCAAAGCGACTCGGGAAGCGACCACGCGATTGTGATAGTTACTTTTGAGCAAGCCCAGGACGTCTCCTCTTGAATGTGGAGGAGCTCCATCGTGCTAAAACCATATGATGGCTTGGATCAAGTGTTCGTGGTAGGTATTAGAAAAGAGCCTCCTTCTCAAGAAGTCGAGGCAGAGTTAAGAATTCACTGTCTGGACAAAAATACGGGCCAATATGTCATCTGCACACAAACCACACTAACTAGACAGTCACCTTTTGTTGGTGAAGAAGCATAACAATAACAAATTCTGGCTTTTCGCTACCTAAATCCGATAATTTTGACCGTTGACTTAGCCATCCAATCAGAAGTGTGCCTTATCAGAAAAAAAAAAAACGATATCGGCACAGCTGAAACTAGTGTTGATCATTTCGCACATGATGCTGGCAAACTCCAGTCCTTTTTCAATAGCATATGAACCGGTAGGTTGTCCTAACTGAATTTTCCAAGGGAAAATGTCAAGATCTTTGGCAGCTAGTCTCCATCCTGTGTCTGCACTAACGTCAAGTTATTGAGCAAAGTGTTTGGTTGATGCTTCTTTCACCGTTATTGTTTTGAGAGGGGTGATGTTTTCCGGCGTTCTTTCTGTTTTTCCCCCGATGTTCAAGCCCGCTTTGTCATCAGGCACTGAAATTTTTCTTTCAAACTTGGCAATTAATGCTGTTATGATGCTTGAAGATAATTTTGGCCTATATTTAAAGGCCCTAGACCACTTCCTGTTTCGGCAAGTTTCTGGTAAAAAAGATATAACGTTTTCCCTAAAAAAACTCATTTCTATTAAATATCGGTACATTTCTGCGAAAGCAAAATATTCTTCAAACTAACAAAAGTCCGTAAATAATTTCCTTTGGCTTCCTGCGCATGCATATGCAATTTCACGTCACTAACGCTACTACTCGTTGAAGTGTTATTCAGCTAAACGTTTCGCTATACCCTGTGAAAAACCCTGTTCTTCATAGTACTTAAATAAATTTATAAAACAACTCATCTATTTTATAGTGCCAGAAAACTTTTCAACAAATAAATTTTAAGATAATTTACTGACTTTTAAATCTGCTTGTCAGTTAGTAGAACGCATCACAAAATGTGATCCTTTGTTAAAAATAGAAAACATGATTGAGCATTGTGGCAAGGATAAATTAATGATAAATATTTCTTTTTTGTACTCGACCGATGTGAAACAAGTGTCAGTGATATTTTTAGAAGCTACATTTATTTTTACTGGAACATTTTGTACGTTAAAAGTAAGCGATATATGTTTTCTACGATAAAATCGTGTAAAAAATATTACACAGTGTAACACCCTGCTACATTGGGTGCTACAAAGTATTTATGTAGAAGCATGGCTAGATTTTCATATGATCAACAAGAGATTCTAAGCAGTAGATTAATTATAACTATTACACATTAAATTAACACTGATAATGTATCTTTCAAGAGACAATATACTTACTTACTTACCACCAACAGAGTTGCTGTACCGCCTGTTATATGACTATCAGCATTTGTAATCAGGTGGGGGAGCATTCTATTGTCGTTAGGCCTAGACAAAAATCTCTATAAAATATTAAAGTTTGTAGCGGAGTTTACAAAGTTACTTCAGAAGATGGATATTTTTGACCTGTCTTTATTACAGGGACCCTGTCAAGACTAACTCAGTAAGTCTTGACCGGGTCTCTTAACTTACAGAATGAGTCTTATCTGTGTCAGGACTATTATTCCTTCTAGTTTTCTTTGCAAACATAACTGAAGTCCTGAGTCGGAACAGGGAGCTCACTCAAGCTATGTTCTTGTGTGCGCGGAACAGACAACACAAGTAAAAAGGGCTAACTTTACCCTTTATTTATTTAAGTGAAAACTTAAAATCCTTACAACTGTACTGAGTGAGGATTTAGCAACATTTCACGCATTTTGATTCTGAGTTTACAGAGAATGTTTACTCTAGAAGTTAGTGGTAACTTGGATATAAGAAGTTATTCTGATGCATTATACTGAACAATATCAGCTGGTTATATTAATGTGCATCATATGTGCTGTTCACATATTTGCATATTCTTATGTAATATTAGCTTATCACATTCACAGTAGTCACTTGTGTTATTCACTTATTACGTTTCGCTTACAATTCACTTATGTCTAGTCTGCCTGATAACCGAAGGCGAAGCTGAGAAATCAAATCAGTATGTAAAGTTGAAAATTTATGAGTTCATTTAAAGACATGTGCGGTTCACTTATACGCAGAGCATCATTTTATATCTGCATGACATTTTGTACCGATTACTGGTATAGAACACTTGAAGATGGGACTAAAAAATATTAAGTTTATAAGGCATTTCTCCTGTCTTCTTAGCATGCCTTCGCGACGTAGTGGTCAACACCCTCGACGTATATTCGAGAGCTCTGTGGTTCGAGTCCCGGAGGGCATTGCTCATTTCTTCACTTTCCTGTTTCAAAAAAATATCTAATGACTCTACAGGGGCCTCCCGAACTACAAAAGGAGGTGGATGATGATTCTCCACCACCTGGATTTGGCGATTGGGTACCCTAATCCCCAGTCGCCCTTTAAAAGGGGAAGTATATAAGGTATTTCTCTCTAACATTCATGATATGATTAAAGCCTTGAGCATTGATTTTTCACATGCTAATTTTCGTGTTAATGAAACTGCTGTTTCAGATACCAGAAACTCAGATAATTTATCTTTCAGTGAAAATGCACGGGCTCGTAGCCCAATTACATTAAATAATGATCATGCTCCTGAAACTCCATTGGATCAAGACACTAGTTCAGACGAGGTGTTTAGGACTAAACGTCGAGGAGATCAAACAGTGCGCACTCGCACAACTAAGAATGCACTTAAAAAAGTCAAGTTATCAACTCATGTGGAACTAAATTCGAATCAATCTCAGAATATTACTTCTGAAGATAAAAATATTCATAACACAACCACTGATGTACATAAAATGAATAACATCGAGGAAGACATTATGGACACTTCCAACTTAAATGATGTCAATGACAAAACACCAAATGTATCTGAAAATTCAGGGAAAACCCCTAAACTACCACCGATTACACTTAAACCCACCACCATGAAATGGTCGGAAATTTGCACTGAATTTCATGCTAGGAAATTAAAATTCTTTGGACAAAGAATTAATGGAAAGATTAAAGTTACTGCTTTTGATGCAGATAATTATAGAAGTATCGTCAAAGTCTTGAGAGAATTTAATATAGAACATCACTCTTTTATTCTTCCTCAAGACAGGAATATTAAGGCAGTGATAAAAGGACTTAATGAAGATACTGAAATTGATGAAATAAAAACAAGACTTGAAGAGTTAGGTTATGTCATTGAGCATATAAAGCAAATGACTAAAAGAAGGAATGGTGAGGTTTTTCCCCTCCCTATATTCATAGTAACACTGCCTAAGACAGTGCAGTCAAAGAAAATTTACAATGAAAAATTCCTCTGTGATCTTTGTGTCAAAATTCAAGAGTATAAAGGACGCCAAGGTCCATTACAATGCTTCCGATGTCAGGGGTTTAATCACACCCAATTAGGGTGTAATTATTCCCCTAAATGTGTCAAGTGTGGCGAATCACATTTTTTTAATGACTGCCCAGTCAAAAATGATAAGGACTTCACTCCTGTTTGTGTAAATTGCGGAAATTCTCACACAGCCTCGTTTCGAGGGTGTGAGAAATTTCCAAAACCTAAAACCGATCAGCCAAAAACATTCAGCAACCGGGTGGTCGAGAACAAATCATATGCTAAAGCCCTGTCAACTGGCATATATTCTGATACATTAAGCGAAGCTAAAAAGGTTTTTGCCGATTTAGCGGAGCTCGTCTCGGTGATTAAAACTGCTGGGTTTCAGTTGACTCAGCAAATGCAGCAAATCAACAAGTGTCAAGAAAACACCAAGACAGAATTAAATAATGGGTCCAAATCTTAAACGCCCCCCTACCAAATTCGTAGTTTGGAATGCGCGTAGCATTCAAGATAAAATTGCTGAATTTCATAACTTCTTAAGCTGCTATGATATTGACATAGCGTGTGTAACGGAAACTTTTGCTACGCCAGGCACAAATATTAACATCTCTGGCTATAGATGTTATCGTTGTGACAGGTTGACACACCGCGGCGGAGGTGCTGCAATTTATGTAAAAGCCACTCTTCAATCCTGCCAAATCTCTACGATACGTAGGAATGGACACGAAATTGTCACTGCTTCTGTCTACCTTCCCGTTTACGGAATTATTTACTTCTCTTGCATGTATCTTCCACCATCCAACATCTTAGATCCTATGATACTTTTAGACCTATTACCTGCTAATAAACCAGTAATTTTAGCTGGGGACTTAAATTCAAAAAATCAAGAATGGAACTGTCGACGCACCAATAATAATGGTAAAAAACTGCTTGAATTTATATTAAATCATCCTATCTACTTCTATGCTCCAACTGACTTCACCTATCTTCCCTCAAACCCACGCAAAGGAGATATTTTGGATATTGTACTTACAACCATACCGATTCCTATGTGCTTAGAAGTTAAAGTTGACTTGACATCTGATCACGTTCCGGTTATTGGCACTCTTGGAATCTCCAAAACTGAAAAACCCTGCTTAAAAAAGATTACTAATTGGATCAAATTTACTGAAATTCTATACAATTACAACCCGCCCTTCCTTCCCTTGAAGAATAACACCGACATTGATAGAGCTATCAACATGCTCACAGATACTATTATGCATGCGTATGATAATGCAACGCATAGCGTCCCGGCGGATAGATTTACTGGAAAATTACCAACAAGCATTCGAGAAAAAATGAAAACCAGAAATAAACTACGAAAACGATGGAATTTATCATGGGACCCTGGATTAAAAAGACAACTTAATAAACTTAATCGTGAAATTAAAAAGGAAATTGCAGATCATCGCAAGGAAATCTGGGATGAAAAAATACTTAATTTCAACGCGCCTGACAACTCCTTCTGGAATTTTACTAAGCGCCTGAAAAATAAACCTACGATAAATAAACCCATTTATGGGGAACAAAGAATTGCTCTCACTAACTTAGAAAAAGCTGAGGTCCATGCTGATCATCTCGAAATTCAGTTTTCGCCTAATGAGTCACCAAATGACCCAGAATTCACTAATTATGTCAACCATTATATCTCTGACTGGATTAATGCACCTGCAGTACATAGATGCCCTAAATTTGCAACACCTCAAGAAGTTATTTATATTATCAAGAAGCTCAAGAATCAAAAAGCCCCAGGGCACGACAAGCTTACAAACATTGCAATCAAACATCTCCCTACTAATGTTCTATGCAGATTTGTAAATATCATAAACGCATGCCTTACAAATTTATATTTTCCCGTTTGCTGGAAAAAAGCCAAAATTATCCTGATTCCTAAACCTGGCAAAGATCATATGAAGCCAGAAGGTTACCGACCTATCAGCCTTTTGCCTGGTCTAGGCAAAATTTACGAGCGAATTATTATGAACAGACTTCAAACTTATTTCGATCTTTTACCCAAGGAACAATTTGGATTTCAGAAAAACCTTTCAACTGTTAAACAGCTCGTTCGGCTAACTGAATTTATTGGAAATGCTCTGCATAACAAATCTTGTGTAGCCTTACTCATGCTAGACGTGGCGAAAGCCTTCGACCGCGTCTGGCATGAGGGGCTCATCTACAAGCTTATCTCCTTAAACATTGAACCGGAAATGATCAAGTTACTATACTCCTTTCTTACAAATAGAAAATTTTTTGTTTCCATAGAAAATGAACACTCAAGTCTCAGGAATATTAAAGCTTCTGTTCCACAAGGTTCTATTTTAGGACCCCTTCTTTATCTCTTTTATGTGTCAGATTTTCCGCCCCTGGATCTGATTAGCGGCTGCTTTATCGGCTGCTATGCGGACGATACTGCAGTGGCTGTCAGATCCATTAGGGCTGAACATGCAGTATTAAAACTTCAAAAATTTATGCCTTCCATTGAATCGTGGTGCACCAAGTGGCGTATTGCTATTAATGCATCAAAGTCTCAACTTTTACTCATCCGGAGAAGATATGCACGCAAAGGATTCTATGGTGAATTGAAATTATTTAATGAAAAAATACCACTTGTCACCAAAGCCAAGTACCTTGGTATCGTGCTGAACACCTCCTTTAAGTGGAATGATCATATTGCAAAAATTAAACAGAAGACCATAGGAGTAATTAACAGCCTCACTCCCTTACTTGGAAAATATTCAAGACTAGACCTTTATAAAAAACGTCACATATACACTGCTATTATTCGTCCAATTATGACATACGCTTCACCCGCATGGGCAGCCTATAAGGCAAAGGATATTAAAATTCTTCAAATTATTCAAAATAGATTCTTAAGATTAATTACCGGAGTTCACTTTTATGTTTCTAACGATATGCTACATAAGGATCTACAAATTGAAACTATGGAAAAATATCTGCACAAATTGAACAAAAATTTCTTCGATAAAGCCATAAATTGTGACCGACTGAAGCACTTCAACACGTTTGATTACATCATCCTTGAAGAGGACGTTGACCTTCGTGCACTTGCAGCATTCCTCACGCGGAGTGCTAACTTCCCCACGTAATAAAAATTCATGACTGGTTTCCGTTCACACAATGTTTAATATCCTGTACATGTTTGGTGCCTACCTTACTTATACTTTTCAATTTACATTAACTGTTTTGTAACTCATGATACTGTATCGTATTTAAACTTGTATATTTTATATTTATTATGCATTGTATATCTTTTCAGTCGTCTTGTATTTGCCACTTGTGGCTTCCCTTTTGACCTTTGCTCTTTTATTTTTTATTTGTCTGGACTTTCAACGTCTTGTGGCCTTTTTAGGCAAATTTTGTCATTGAGCCGGTAAAGTTGCATTATTTGCAATAATTCGGCTATAAAATCACTGACTGACTGACTATTTCTCTCGTTTTCTTGGCGTACTTTCGTGGCGTAGTGGTCAGCACGCTCGACGTGTGTTCGATAAGTCCGTGGTTTGAGTCCCGGCGAGGGCACTGCTCATTTTTCATCTCTTCCGCTTTGAAAAAAATACCTAATGTCTCTATAAGTTCATTATACCACCACTCAGGCGCTAGATTTGTGCTGATTTTTCTTTCTTTTCTTTTCTTTTTTTTTTAGATTGCTTTTAGATTTTTGCAGTTCATTGCCAGGTAGTCCATGACAATATACTGCAGATTTCTCTTCGTCAGGAGAATGCATTCTATTGAAGAGACTGCATCTTGAGATCTTGATGATGACAAATTTTAGTTCGAGCACCAATTGTAACTACATCGGATTTATTTAGGAATAGAAAACATAAAAAATTTCCGGACCTCCCAATTGCTAGAAGGAAGGGCTTCCATTTATATCTCCAAAGCATGTGGTATGGAGAAAGAAAATTCCTTACAATGTAACTTATCTAATGTTTTCCGCAGACATAAATTTCATTTCTGGTATTTTTTAAAGGATTATTCACTCACAGTGCTTCAAAAATAAAACATAAAGCAATTTTAAGTTTCCTTCTCCTACCTAATTAATTTATAATGAAGCTGCTGCAATGCAAATTTTTTAGAACAACCCCCTATAATTCCGGATGACATTTCTCTTGCTTGGAGTCGTCATAGAAGGGACTTGGAGTCGCTTTCTTGGCTCATGCTTGGAGTCGTTCAATACCAATGTTTGTCTATGTTCTCAGAAAATGCTCGCTTTCAGAAATGACCATTTTAAGAAGATGGTACCCACTAGAAAGTTCACTGTAAAACAGTATTAATGAGCTGATATACGCACTTCCATTGCGGTAATTTTTAGAAGATTCCAGAAATTTAACAGAACAATTCTATCATGCAATTCGATAACTACCTTCACCGATAGTCGTCTTGAACCACTCTTGCCCACAGCCAGAGAATGGCAAAACTCCTCTGAACAGAAGTTATTGATCTTAGAGCTTACTGATTTTAGAGGGGGTTTGAATACATAATGTAAGCAAAGTAGAGCATAGAAATTTTGTGCATTTGAAAATATTTACTTTCCAAACACAAAAGGAAATATTTAAGATTAAAAGAAGGAATTCAACCTCGTTATTATATGTCTTTTAGTCCAAAGGGGATTATTAGTCTGGAAATGAGATCTTGCGCCCGTTCACTATAAACGGCGAACCATTCTTCAAATTGTTGCCACCAAATATTATCCCCCTGTATTATTTTTAAAGAAATTAAATAACAAAGAATCTGCATGAATCTATGTTTGCTTCTCGCACTGTGAGTATACGATGATATCTAGGGTCATCAAATTTTCAATAACACAGTGCAGTTCTCCACCCGAACATGAGCACCTGGAAGACTGAATTTTGAATTTGATTTATTACCTATTTCATATTTTATACAGTTTTAATGAATTTCTGATTAATAAACTCGGCGATTGAAAGCGAGTAGTGGACACACTGTGCGAGCTAATATATTTTTATCTCTAGCGCGAGAGACTGTCTATCGGAAATTCTGTATCGGAAAAGTTATGCTGTTTTTAAATATTTTGTGATTTTGCTGATGAATTTAATTTTATGTGTCGTAAGTATGAAGAACGTGATTGAAGTTAATACGCAAAGCGAAAGACAAAAAAAAATTTATAAGCCATCTTACTAAGAAAACTGAATACTGATATGATAAGACTGAAAAGCATAGAAATATTCATGCCAACACTTAACACTACACCTGGAATTCTAAACTTAGGCTGCTACGTTGTTTTAAAATTTTTGTGATTTCGCTGTTGAATTGTATACGGCATAATTGCGAAGAAAATGTTACTTAATAATAACGTAAAAGGGCAAAAAAAAGATGGGTTAACAAAAGTAAGTTACACAGCGGGCTGGTAGACTACGAGCTCAGCGAGAGCGTAAGAAACCTTAACAAACCCTTTTTGGGAATTGTTAATATCTGAACCTTTCAGATTTTTTATTATTATTATTGCTGTTATTATTATGGATGAGTTAAATTGCAAAATAAAAACACTTGAAATTACTCTTCTTGTTACAGTGCACTGTAAACTATTAATTTTAAATATGAGTTGACACAGCGTTCTTTTCAAACTATATTCCAACACACAAAACGGGTCATTGAATCAAAATATTTTTTAAATAAATTACCTGAAATACCGGGATAGAATTCCTGAAATCAGATTGCTTTCAGTTCCTGAACAGCTAAGCTGAATAACTGCACACATTTCAATTCGTCTTTCAAAATCATTGCAGAAATTCTGCATTTGCGTGGCGTAGGTGTGTGACATGGTTTACGGAAGATGCCGAAGCCTATTCCAATGTATTATTTGAGACATTATGTTCCATAATTTGCTCCCATCATTTTGAAACGAACTGGGATAGACAGCGCACCAAATAGAGTGGACAACAAAGGGATTGCTGTAACCAGTATTGTCAACAGGCCATGTCAGGTTCCTTTTACTATCTGATTTGCATCCAGTGATTATGAGTGGAAAATATGGAGCTACTTATAGCTAGATCATTCTTGAAAGGCTTTACAGACGAGGTGGTGTCATCATTTGAATATGAATCTCTTCGAGCAGTTCCACAAAACACATATTAGTTGGTATCACGTGTAGAATTTATAATTCAAAAGATAAATTAATGTTTTCCACGCAGTATCCGCAACTTTTCTCGAAAATGATGTTATTTGGGTGGAAAGATAAACTTATGATCGTATACCTCGAGACTGACGACTGTTATCGAAATTGGCAATTAGCTAGCCCGCTGCGGTAGTGTAATTAGTATAAAGTGTGCAAACAAAAAAAATGAGAAATTACGCTACAGATCTTTTTTAACATTAAAATAAAAAAAATCTGATGTCTACACCCCAGGACTTCCTTGTACGGAATATTAAATTATGCGCATTTTGCAGTTCATTTAAACCTATTGGATTGAAGTAAATCTATTTCGTCGATAGCGCATAAATCACAATAGACTAAATGCACTCTTTAGAATTCACTATATTTGTTTACCACAGCGACGCTTTGGCGCTAGGTTCACTTAACAGTGTTACATCTCAATCATTTTGTAGCTCATAAGAATGCACAAAAATTATGTATGTCATCTCAAGAATTATTGAATCGTTGCCACATGTTCTACTCAAATACTCTGATAAATATAAAACGACGTATAAAAGAAATTAAACAAACAAACAAAAAATAGTTTTTCACAGACGATTCAGTATTTTTCATTCAATTAATTCACATCTTATTTCGCGACAAGGCAAAAATTCATAAAAACTCAAAATATCTATATTAACAATTACGAAGTAAATCTTAAACACTCATTTCCTCGAATAAATTCCAGAACAGGTTAAGCACGATTTAATTCCCAATAATAAAAGAAGGTGTTTTCTTTTTTGTCGCGAAGCTTAGTTTCTCCAGCTTGGCAACAAACCCACTATTCTTTTGAATTCTAAATGTAAACAAATATGGCCAAAATAATTAGGCTTAGCCGCACTTAAACTACTCTTAAACTGTTGAAAATTCTGCAGTCGTAACATGCAGGTTAACAGGTAAGGCATAAAAACCTTAACCGAAAGACAAAAACAACATAATTCAATAATTTTTAAAGCAAAAAATGTACAATTTGCAAACATATAAAAATAAAGAAACTGAGCTTACTGAGCCGAGTAACAGAGTATATATATATATATACACATATATTTATATACCTTTGGTGCAGCCAATTGCAACCAAAATAGGAGAGGCACAGCTATATGTTATAGTAGTCCTATATACAAAATTTCAACGTTCTGAGGCTGCTCAGTTTTGAGTTATGCGAAATACATACATACATATGTATGTATGCGCAGATGCCACTAAAAAAAATCTCTTCAGAATCCATTTTAATTCAGTTTCATAAGTTTTTTTGGGGAAATAAGAGTCGTTTATTCTGTCCTTACGTTCAGATATCAAGTAAAAACATCGTTAAATTGCATTCGATAGCGGTCAAAATAGATATTTTCGTCGAAATATGATACCTGAAATTTTTCGCTGTTACAATACTTCTTTTTTACTTCGTACAAGGAAGTAATAAAATGAGTAAGGCAAACAATTATAATCCAAAAATTTCAGGTTCATCTAAAACTTCGAATAAAAGCTCGTTCATTAATTTTTTTAAAAAATAATAATTTTAAAATGAAGCAATGTAAAACATCATAAAAATTTTTTAAATTAATTTTTCTGTTAAAGTTACATAATATACAGCATTAGAAACTTTTGTATTGAATACAGCAAACCAGAAGAAATTGGCAAACTTAATAGTGGGATGTATTATTATATATTTCATTTTTCATCAAATATGTAGTATTAATAAAAAAGTAAATAAAGATATAAACTAGCAGAAAGAAATTTTATCGCTTTCAAATCGCTCACTTTTGTTAATCAGTAGTAAAATGATTAAAAGTTAAACGTAATTTAAAATCTTATGCTTTGCTTTTTTAGTTAAATATAATTCATTTTTGAACTACACCTAATTAAACATTCTGAGTTGCAGACGATTTCTTGTTTTCGAACTGAAGAAGCCTAAAACTCCAAGAACACACAAAAAAATAGAAAAATTAGCTAAAAGATTTATTAAAAACCTATGTTTTCTAGTATAATCAAAAGTTAACGAAACTTAAGCCCCGCTAATAACAGGATCACAAATATTCAGATACTGAAAAGCAGAAGATATTTTCAAAACTTGAATAACCCGATTCGAGCTATCGCTATGTCTAGCCTTTCACTCTAACAAATTCAAAATCACTTCCTAAAACCCATTTCAGAACAGAAGTAAACATCTCAAGAAATAAACGCCTTTCAGGGAAATTGGCATTTCTCTCTGCCTCTAAACTTCAAATTCCCTCGCTATTTAACTGAATCGAATTTTCCTTCTGGTGATGGATGATGGAAGAATAGAAGGTACAGGAAATAATTAACATAAAAATAGCTTGTAAGCCTCACTTGCTGGACAGTAATACTCTTTAGAATCGTCTATGTATGAGATGATGTCGAAAATAAAGTGTACATATATATAGTAGGCAACACTTCCTATGGTAGATGCTAAATGATGCTTCTAGATCCTGCTTCTCGTGCATTGATTTCTAAGACATGATGACGTAATTTACATGCTCACATAAAGGACGTAATTTTATAGTAGTTTTTTAGTACTATATTTTCTTGTTCTTTAGCTTTTCAAAAATTATCCTTTACACTTCTTTCTTTAGTAGAGGTTTTTATTTTCCCTTTTATCTCAGTATTTCGTAACATCCTCAGCTTTAAAAGTTGGCATGTTTTAGTATCGGGATGTTCTTTATTATACTAACACTTGTAGTGTCATATATAATGTTTTTATGTCAGCAAACTGCAAAAATCCGCAATGCCGTCATCGGGATTCGAACTGCGGACCTCCGGAAGCACCGAGTGTTTTTCCAGTTACACCACGAAAACATGCGGAAAGGAGGGAGAAAATACCTTATAGAGTTCATTTATTAAAATTTAGAACACGTACATATGGCTGTTTTGATATATTTTATTTTTTCAAAATTAAATAGTCAGTTACTTGAACAGAAATTGATGTTCATTTTTTAACAAAACCTGTAAACACTCAAACATTAGTAGAGTATTATAATAGTAAACCCATATCCCGGGTCGATGGAAAAGATCAAAAGTCACATGGCACCTGAGAAACCATCATCTTAGAAACCGTGTTTGAAGAAAATATTCAAAAACGTGAAGTGAAGATGGAGGAAAACTGTCATTGCCACAGGAGCAAAACAAACTTTCCAAAATCTTCACTGTCATAAAGTAGAAACGAAAATACTGAATTTTCCGTCATGCAGCATGTCGGAAGACGTCATATTCAGGAATCACGTTAATCCATAGTTTTCAACCCCCCGCCCCATTTCTGTGACGTCACTTCTATCCGCCGCGGACCTGAGCTTACTACTTACTGAGTCTCAAAATCATAAATGGAGACGTCGTTATTAATATTAAATCTTTGAAGTGTCGTCAGCACAAACTTTTTTTTCCAAAATGAAATCACATAATTTCAAATCAACAAAAACTTCTTATTATTCAAAAGATAAAATTGCTCTTTTGAAGACATTTAGACCTCAGCCAAACCAACACGAAACTTCCCGAGAAATCTTTAGTGGATATTTTGTCTTCAGCAACGAGATTGCACAGGATTAAAATATTTATACTTTCAGGGATATATGATATAGATTCTGAAATAAAATAAGTTCTTCTTTGCAATCATTGATATGCTAAAGTAATTCTAAAATAACCTAAAAATTCTTACCCTTGTTTCCATATTTCTTGGAATAAATAAAAAATTCTCGGCACCCGCAGCTATCCTCCCCCGCGCAGAAAAAGCACAGTTATAGAGCCGATCCGGCTTCAAATAAGATTCCTGCTTTCTTTGAGCAGTGACTGTAGAAGTGTTTCTCCTCGTATTATTCGCAGCTCCTCTCTTATTTATAAGAATCAAATTTGCGGAAAAGAAATTTCATACCCGCATTTTCTCACGTAGCATCGTAATACATGTTAGTAGGAAGGCAAAAATGAAATTTTTCAGCTATCCTGAATTTTCTTCGCTTAAAGTTTAAAAATATCGACACAAGGATTCTTTATAGAAAAGCAAACAAATTTTTTCCAAAATAAAACTTTTATTCTCAAAAAAGATTACATCGCTAAATTCAATATAAAGTGAAAAAAATAAGGTAAAAGTAATATCTATTTGCTTTTAGTAACCAAGGAAACACACGGGTCATACGTCTAGTAATATTAGTTGAAATATGCAGTGTTCTGTTCTTTGGTATGTAAGATCAGAGACATTATGACAAATTCAGTTTATTTCCTGAACTCAGGCTCTATATTTTGCCAATGCACTTTCAGTTATTTTATTTATTACTCACGTATAAAGTCTCTGGTTGAACAGAACACAAAAATGCAAGCAATGAGTCAAACAAAATGAGTCAGCTAGATATTGTCCTGGTACAGTACCAAACAATTCCTTGAAAACATGCTAGGTATTACATACACATATTCAAAGGCTGATTGAAATACACTGAGACTGCCCTTAATTGCTTTTCCTGGTATTAGATGTGACAATCCTGTACTGGGTTTTGTGAAGTTATTTTGCTCGAATGAAAGAGTTTGAACTTGCAGTAGTTAGACAGGCATGGTAAGTGGAGACACTGAGTGGAGTTCTAACGACGGACGTCCATTTAAAAAATAAATGAAAAGTAAAAAGGTGCCTAATTCTTGTAAACAATTCAAAGGCAAGCGCATACATACTTGCGTTTCTTGTACTAGTTTTTCGTGCCATCACCCCAATTAGGATTAATTGATACGTTGGAGTTGGCGATTTATAACAACGTAACGCATCGAATCATCGTTTTATTTTTGGTGTGATTCAGTCTCAGACTTATTCGAGACTTGAAAAATCTGCATATATCCGAATTTAGAGTCATGGGATTTTCATGTCTTCAGTCCATAAGTCTAATGAGAAAATTATTGAAGCTGTGCAAGAATGGGCCAACGTGCAGTTTAAAAACTTTTTATTCTTTTGGAATTAAGGAACTTCTTGGGCAACAGAATAAGTGTACTTCATTGGCAAGCGAATATATGTTAAAACAGTTATATAAGTTGCTTCACTTCATTCAAAAAATAAAATTTTGCTGATAAATTCCGGTTTATATTTGAATGTTGTTGTTGTTGTAACTTATCTCACACTTACATTAAAACAAGCCTACGAAATTCGTCGTGGCAAGGAGTGCAAGATTGCGCCTGTCGTTCGCAAGGACCTTCAGCATCATAGAGGTGAGAGAACGACAATGTTAATGGAGAATAAACCCGGAAGGAGAACAAGTCTGAGGATCTACTGTCCCCTTTTCCCCTACCTTTTGAAAAGGCTTTTTTCTCGCTGCATGTGTAGAGTGCCCCACGCCGCACTATATATTTACAAACATCCGTACCTTCTCTTGGATTCGAACCCGGGATTTTCGGTGCCGCAATCAGCGTCGTTAATTATTATCCCGATTGGATGGCATATCTTAGATACTTAAAGGCTCCTCGTAGTGCGATTTGTAACGGGGAAGAGGGAGGAAAGTGCCTGTATGACTGACTACACGGCAATAATGCAATTGAGTATTGTGCTAAACTTAGAAGGTACTGCTGCTTGCTGCTCATTCTTGTATCGAAATTAATTGTTATAAAAATGCAGAAAACGTACAAATGCAACAGAGAAGGGCGTATGGAGGGCGCACATTAATGTATATAATTCATGTTCAGAAAATGTGCTTCTCCGGAAATAAAATGTTTTAATTGGCCACCACGACTGTTAACGTCTTCTATGTTCACCAAACTCCGTCACTCCATCATTCCGTAAATCATGTTTTCTGTTTCCTCAACAACTTTTAAACCGTATTACGCATTTCCTTTTTTAAAATGTTAATGTAAGAAATGATAATGTAAGAAATGATTTAATGTAAGAAATGATCTAAATGGTAGTTTATCTTGTAGTGACATTAGGTTATTTCGAAGATGGAGATATGAAATATAAGCAATGCCACCGCCGGGATTCGAACCACGAATCTCTTGTGTGCTGACCATGAAGGCACGCTAAGAAGGCGGGAGAAATACCTTATATACTCTCCATTTTAAAGGGCGACAGGGGATTAGGGGACATAATCGCCAAATCCTGATGGTGGGGAATCATCATCCACCACGTTTTTTAGTACGGACGCCACTGTAGCGTCATTAGGATTTTTTGAAGCAGAGAGACGTGAGAAATAAGCAGTGCCCTAGCCGGGATTCGAACCTCAGACCTCTCAAATACGCACTGAGTGTGCTTGCCCGTTACACGAAGAAGGCACGCTAAAAAGGCGGGAGAAATACCTTATAATCTAGGAATCAGTAGAAAAAAATTAGAGAACTTTTAGAATGAACTATAAGCTTCAGAAGATTGAGAAGAAGAAGTAAATACCAGATAAGGTTTAGAAATTGTAATAAAGACCATACGAGAGTTATAATAAAATAGAATGTGAGTAAGAAATGTTATGCAACACAGGGAGAGAAACGAGCCAGTTTTGCTAGATCTGAATGAAGAACACAAAATCTAAAACATTTTGCAATCTAACGAAATGCTGAATCAGAAAAAAATACTTTATGATTTAAAAAGAGAATGGGAATACTATAGTGGGAAAAATACGAACTCTGAGACGATCATCTACGGTTCTAAGCGATTTAGGTCTTTTGTCAAGGTGGTTGTTTTAGACAGGTCGTATTAAAAATTCCAGTTTACTTATGTTCTCAGAAATAGAGATTATATCAGAGGTGGTCGTCTTAGGAAGCTGGTCGCCTCGAGAAGATTCACTGTACATATAAATGCCCTTTTATTTACTTGGTGCACTTAATAAAAATACTCTTAGCATTTAGTTTAAAATTATTAGTGTTTGTAATACATAAGCAATGTTATAAAACTTCATATAATCGGAAATTCAGAATTACTCTACTCTCTGAGTATTGATTGCAAATGCATATCTTGAAGAAAACAAAGCGAGCTGATTAAACCCACTTACATGTAAAAACCTACTCTAGTTACTGTCCATTTTAATTCTCATATCCATTAATCTCAATTATCATTAATTATTTTGTTATTTTTCCATTAAGTAGCATTTTTTTCGCTTAAAATGAAATTTTCTGGAAAATAGAATCCGAAAGCTGACCATTAAGAACTCCTTATTTGAACATTATGGACGCCAAAACATAGAATTTTAATCAACTGCTAACGATTCTGTGGAACAAAGACGTGACTTTTCTCCTATGATTTGCTTAGTAAACCTCATTAGGAAATGGAAATTCAGAATTTCCTCCAATCTCATTTATTCTTAAAACTTTTCATTAAGCGAATAATAATGATTCCTTTAGTGAATATGCTATTCTTCTAAATTAATCTTGAAAGCTTAGTGGTCATCTGATTACAAAATTTAAAGAGTTTCATCAATATTTAATTTAGTGAGTACTATTTGAATCAGATTTGAAACAAATTAGAATGAAACAGAATTGTTTCCATTATTACGTTTGAGCGTATTGTAATTACATATTTATCATCATACGGCAATACGAATGATTAAAATTATTCTTATATTTACTTTAATTCATCATTAACTGTCAATATATTAACCCTTACACTTAAATATCTCCGTAGCTGGAATATTAGATCATTAGAAGAAACATAAAAAGTAATATGAGCGAGATTATGTAATTCATATGCAAATGTATTTTCATAGATGCATTCTAAAGAAATTGAGGATCAATATTGAGAAAGGTCAGCGGGATTGTGGGTGAGCATATATCCGACATGGCAGGATAAACACCGTTTTCCATTTTATGCGAGAGAAGATGTTCAAGCATACTCAGGCTATGCCTTCAAGTTCTACACCTTCAAGTTCAGACTAAGCAATTCAACTGTCAAAATTAATTGTCGGGCTAAAATGCTTAGATCCCTGAAAAATGGGATAATCAAAATCGACCGAAGACAAGGAAAGAAAGTAAATGGTTTAGATAAGGTACAACAAACATAGGACTTATAAGGTATTTTCTGCCTACTTTCTAGTGTAACGACAACACACTCGAAGCGTATTCGAGAGGTCCAGGATCTAGTCCTAGCGAGGGCATTGCTTTTTTTTCATGTTTCCTGCTTCAAAAATTCTAATGAATCTGCAGTGGCGCTCGAACTAAATGGTGGTGGATGATGATTCTTCACCACCAGGATTTGGCGATTGAGTCTCCTAAACTCCAGTCGCTCTTTAAAAGGGAGATTGTATAAGGTACAAATGAGAGGAATACGACCCGATCCACCTGGTCTAAAAATAAACCTTATGGTCTTGTTTCAGTCGCCTCTAAGTTTACCATGGAATAAAGAATCTCGTCACAAAATCAAACTGAAGCACAATCACAACATTAAAACACAGACTATAAACACACAATTAACACATATCAAGTAAAAAGAAACAAGGACATATGGAATTCAGAAATCACAAGGCATAAAATCATTAATATCTCAATAAGTCAAAATAAATAAAATTACAAGTAAAAACTCCAAATCAATTCTATAAAATTCTAAAATCACTAAAATACGAATAAAAATACAATAAAAGACAGTTTTCAGTTAATACATTTTGATTATTTAAAAACACCACATGCGCTCCGTTTAACATTAATAACTGCTACAATCTCCTTGGCAAACTTACGTAATTTATTATAACTTATATTTTCAAAATTTGCAATTTTCATTTGTTGTCTTACATTTTCTATTAATTTACATTCAAACGCGAAGCCACGTGAAATACAAGAAGGAGGATGAAGAATTGACCCTGCGGAGACTGGTGAATTTCAAGCAAAGCATACTGAATTTTCCTGTATACCAAATCTACTAAGATACTCCGGAAATCTACCATGATTTGTTACAAACTGATTTACATCTATATCATTACATATCGGCATTTTTAGTCCAAAGGGATTTAGTCCCGAAGGACTATTACTTTCGTTTTGCGATTTTGCGTCGGAAACATAAAAACGGCGTATCATTTTCAAATTGTTGCCACTAAATGTTATCGCTCTGCATTAAATTTTAAAAAATAAAAAATCTGCATAAATGTATGCATTTTTTTTTTTTTTTTAACGTAGCTTTCTCTTCAAAAATCGTCTGCGTGCGTTGCACGGGAAAATAAAAAGGAATTTTAATTATAAATAAATAGCCAAATAAATGTGAAATTCGTAACAATATTCTCTAAAACTTTAACGAATTTTTCATTAACAAACTCAAAGATTTCAAAGCCAGCAATACCAACGTTGTACAGAAAAACATTTTTATCTCCAGCGCGTGAGAGCGTGTACCGAAATTTCTAAAGATATGCTCAATTTAAAATTATTTTGCGATATTGCTGTTGAACTGAATTTTATGGTTTAAGTGCGAAGAACATGGTATTTAACAAATAAAGGTAACACAAATGTTAAATAAACGCCCCTTTGGACGTAATCTAAAATCTGAAACCTTTCAGATTTTTTTTTTATTTGAGCTATTTTCATATTTTCAATAAGTCCTTATTTCTTATTAAACTATTCCATTGTTGCGACCATTTATCAAGATAATATTTTTGTTAGCTTTGCTAATTGCATATTTCTATGAACCGAATTTTCCACCATGGCCGCCTCCTTAGCCAGCACGTCCGCCCTATCTTTACCGGCAAATCCCAAGTTTTAACCCAATGTAACAAAATACAATGTTTTTTCGTTATATTTCTTAAATTTTCTTTGATTTCTAGAAATTATACTAGACAATGACTGCAACAAGGAAAGGCAAAATATTAACATGAGTAGGAACACTTATGATTCTTTTAGTCCACACCAAGGCTTTATTGAATGCAACAGCATTCGGATTGAAAACCTGAGTTATAATAATTCTGTCTATACGTTCCACAGTCAGTTTCAGTTCCATAGTAAAATACTACGAATGTTGAACCATAATTGTTATCCTATCTGGAGCCTTCAGTATAAATGTCTATTACTCCAATCTTTGGTCAGTATTTATCGTAAGTGATTGACAGGTTTGTAGGAATATGTACACTGTATACATTATAAACTTGAAACATATATTTTATTAACAAGTCATCTCCATACCGTTCAAAGTGTAGTCTCTATGTCCTCATCAAAAACTTATCACAAAAAAATTCATGATAAGTTGAAAACGGCGGCGTACGGGCCAAGACGCAGAGCACTTCGGTAGAAACTGTTCTAAAGCTTCTTGTCATGGCCAGTCACCAGCCCCTCTGAATAGAATCTAATTTTAAACGAAGTTTCTGCAGTTCCCCTGCTCTGGAACCCCACGCACCAATGCCGTACATGAGTATTGGTGGGATGATATTTTTGAATATTTTTCTAATCAATCTATATTTCTCTAATCTATTTCTCGAAGCATGCAGAAAGGAAAGAGTATGTAAGGTATTTTCTCCCTCCTTTCTGCATGCCTTTGTGATGTAACGATAGCACACTCGGCGCGTATTCGAGAGATCCAGGTTCAAATCCCGGTGAGGGCATTGCACATTTTCCACGTCTTCATGCCACATTTGTAGTAGCCTACAGACTCTACAGGCTTGTTATAAAAAATGGGAATAGAAACAAATCTTAAGAGCTGACAGAAATGTTATGCTATCTATGAGAACATATCAGCTTGATCTTCTAACTGATTGTGTTATCATCCCAGAAACAGCGGACAAGGTTTCATTTACAATTAAAAGAGATCTCCTACATAATCACTTAGCCAGGAAAAACGCTCCGGCCCGATAGAGCCATGGCGTTTTGATTCTAATCTGATCACGAAACTAACCTGATCGCGAGCTAACAGGATCACGAAACTTCAACAAGAGTTTAATCAAGGAATTCTGTAACAAATGTCTCGAACTGCGCACTTTTCTCAGTTGCTTAAAAGTAGGTCAGATTGTTCCTATTGCCAAAGCGAATAAATGGCCAGAGGATCCCAAATCCTACGAAGACCAATAAATCTTCTTCCAGCCCTAAAGAAAATTTTAAAAAGAGAAATAATAGAAAGACTTAGATATCACTTCCATACAAATGACTTCATAAGCGCTCACCAATGTGGCTTCAGAAGCTAGTGCTCTGTATTTGATTCAGCAGACGCTTTATTGAACACATAAGATCCTAAGATCCAACAAAACAAATCAACAGCCATCAGCTATTTTATACCTGGATTTAGGGTATGCATTTGATTCGCTCTTGTGGCCTGCGGTTCTGGAGGCTCTCAAAGCGAATAATTGTCCCTAAAATATCTTTCCCATAATAACGGATTATTTACAGCAAATAAAAGCATAATGTTTCAAAATAATGGCATAATCAGCCGAGAAATGTCAAGCGGATGTCCCTAGAGATCTAGCATTAGTGATTTGGAACATCACATTTAACAGCATAGTGGATCATCAATGGCCTGCACGTTCAAAATATCCGTCTTCGCCGACGCGCACGATGTAGCGTTCGTTTCCGCTAGTACAGTAAAAACCCTTAAAGCCTTTAACTGCAGTAATTAGTAATTCATAAAACAGCCAAGAAAATTCTTAAAAGGATAGCAGTGAAAGTGTAAGAAATTTTCCTCCTTTCCTTGGTGTAATTGGAAGCATATCCAACTGGCAATCGAAAAGTCCAGTGTTCAAATTTCGGCTGATTTTCACGCAAATTACTCAAAATGCTAATTTTTTATATTGCCTATTCGCCAAAATTGCAAGGGACTTTAAGATTATAAAAGACAAATGGCGTCTGAGTCAAAATGTGGTGGATATTTCGTCACCACCTGCATTTTGTCTATTGGGTGTCTGTCTCCTCAGTAGCGTTTTAAGTGGAAGGGAATGTAAGGGATTTTGCTCCCTTTTACCATATGTCTTCGTGGTGTGTAACCGGAAGCAAGTTCGGCTAGCAATCGGGAAGTCGGAATTCAAATCCTGGCTAGAAAATTGTTGGTTTTTCTTATTTCCTGCTTCGATAAACATTTAACAGCTCTGCAAACGTAGTAAATAAGAATAAAAGGAGTGAAAATAATAAAACAGCTTGGTATTATAACTCATCCAACATTATATACCATTTCTCATCTGTAGGACATTGAATTACTGCAAAAGGATTCACACTACACCATATGCAAAGTTACAAATGCAGCCCTAAATCCTATATAATAAAAATCCTATTAAGAACGGGAATAACTAATATGGTAACATACTACTGTGCAGCCATACTTGCTTTTCTATGAATACAAAGAAGCTGAGATCCTTCCGTGCCATTAAAATATCATTTGTGTGGTCAAATTACTAGAGATTTTCGAACAACGTAGCTCTAAACCCTGTGAAAGGCGCTATTACTCTTAATTAACTGAAGCTGCGGCTGCTATGATCCTGCAGGTTAGTCAGCAATTAGAATGTAGAGGTCAAACCTTACCTACCTTATAGTAGTACTATTATCATAGTCTCATTATAAACAGTATACTTTATTATAGTGGTATTCATATTATTATGTTTTTTCACTTTTCTCTCCAGAGCTAGTAATATGTGGTATTGTTGTATTGCATCTCTTTTGTATTATTGAATTATTTACATTTCTATAAGCATCGTGGCATGCTTTGTGGAACACAACGAGTTTTGTATTTGTTTTCTTTAAAAAAAAACTTATCCCGAGTCAATACGAAAAGAAAACGGGGCCGTATGATAAACATCCAGCATTTCCTTGCAAGAGATTTACATTCTATAGATTTAAAAAGCAAGAAAAACAGAAGAAAACAGCATATTCTGAGCCATGAATTTTAAAACCCTGTCTCTGTCGACCTAAAATAAAAACTTATCTTATCTTTAATAAGACTATAACAACATTGTAACGAGGCTGGCAAATCGATTTTAACTGTATTAAGAAAATAATTGCGTTTTGCATATTGTATGTAGATTTAGTATTCTAAATGTAAATATATCAGGACTTAGTGTTCTGTGTATACTCTTTGCAAACATGGTGAAAATTACTTACAAGGGTTCTTATCCTTACGTTCTAAGTCCTGAACTGGAACAGGGAGCGGAAGGTACCCTATGTTCTGATGTAACTGCTGGGCTGGAGAATAACTGCACGTAAAGGGATTTGAAATCCTTTTTTATTAATTCACTATTAATAACAAACCTCCCAATTTGGGAGAGATACAGAACGTAACAGACCACACTTTGGTCGAATTTAACAATCAAATAAAATTAAATACTAAACCTAAAATAGAACTTAATTAGACTTTGCTTCGCAGAGCAATTCGCGGAGATTGGCCTCTACCGAAAAGGGTGCGTAGCAAGGTGTACTAAATACTACCGCACTTTAATTATTTTACAATGCAATCACGTAGTAAGCACTATGGCTTATAAATTTAAACTGCTAGCTGGTCAGGCGAACGTTGAGCAGCGTGACCGTGATCTGAGGCAAAGCTCTCACACACCGAGAGGTTTCTACCTCTGGCTTAAATAGTGCTTGGCTGAACTTCAAAAATTAGCATAAGCTAAAAACGCGCGCTTCTTCTGACAGGAAGTTGAAGCAGAGAGGAGATAGAAAAGATTTAAATTAAAATAAACTTGGTTAGTTTAACTAAAACCTTACATACTTCCCGCCAGAATTGCGATAGTTAAACTACTTTGGTCCAAACGGACCATGTTGAAAACTAGCAATTCTAAATAGTCGAAAATTTCACTGTTCTAAACTTAGGCCAACTCTTACAAGGCAATATATGTTTGTGTAAAATACAGACGAAATTTTCTGGAACAACAATCTTCAACATTTTTTTTTTCAAGTCTTATTCTTCAAACAGTCTTACTCCTTCCAGCAAAATCTGGAAGGAAAACAACTTTAGTATGACATAATAACAGAATAATTCTAAGTGGTACAAATCCTTTTTTTTTTTTTCTGTGTAATTTTGCACACACACATTATCATTCAAGCACAATTAAATTCTTCCCCCGTATGCTCTCTCACCGGTGTTGGATGTAAAGCAAACCGCCATTGCGGGTTTTTATGTGTTCGGGGGTGTTCAACTCTTCCACCTACAATCGACTAACATTAGTTAGAACTTGACATACGAGACCTGAAAAAAACGCCCTATAACCAGCTAATCCTAAGGTTCTCACTAGCTTTATGTCTAACACTTTAAGTGTATTTGGTGGAGAGCCTAATTAACACTTGCATTCTAAAATAGTGAATCTTTAACTTTTCATGCATACAAATTCGCAGTTTGCACACAACATTCACATTAATATTGCACTTAACGTGCATTGCTAGCATAATATTATTTGTTACATTTCATAACACATTAACAATTTCACAGCAATCCTGAAATGCAAATAGAAGTTAAATTTCTAAGCTTACAGAAATATAGGTTAAATTTCTAAGCTTACAGCAAGTGCTTCCTATTCCTTTCTCAAGGTACTTTCTTGAAATATCAAATTACATTGAATTAATAGTCTACAGACTAAATCGTGTTTTTCAATTTTCCGAATTTTCATTCTAGACATTTTACAAGTCTTTAGACAAAGCGTCGTACAAAATCATTTAGTTAACATATTCTTTTCAGCAATTCATTGCTTTTACAGAATTAATCTATTTACAAAATTAAGTAATTTTAAATCTTTAAGAATTACAATTTCTTTTAACAAAACATTTTACTTTCCATATGAGAACTTATCGCTCACTTGGCGTAAAAGTCAACCTCGCTTGAGGTAAAATCAGTCCTGCAACTTGCAGTATACTCAAAAATTAACTAAACTTTTGAATACGAAATTGTACTTATCTTATTATGATCGTCCATCCTTTTCTTGGCCCAATCTTTAAAACTTGAGTAAGTTGTGGCCTGGTTCAGTTTCCTCGTTTTTCGTTGTTCTTTCGGAGCCTGCTCGTCTCTTTTTCTTTTGAAATTCCGTCGTTGTATCCTCGGCAATTTCCTTTGTAGAGGAGGTTGCTCCGCTGGACGTTTGGTGGACTGGGCCCTTCTCTCCTGGGCCCTTGCTCGTTGCTTGTCCTGGTTCCTGCTGTATTCGGGAAGTTGATTCTCAGGCTGCAATCGACGTTTCTTGCTTCTCAGGCACCTGTCCGATGATTCCACAGTTCTTTTGGATACATTGGGCTTCCCTTGCCCATTCTGCTTTCTTCTCTTGGTGCGCTCGTAATTCCGTTCGTAGATTTGTTCACCTGCATCGTGAGACTTTCTTTTGAAACCACCTTTTTGGTTCTTATTTCTTTGTTGGGGGGGAGCTTTCTTCTTCTGACATTTCGATGCCGTTGTAGCTGGTTCCTGCTGTTTTTGCTGACGTATATCTTCCTGGCTAGTCGATTGCCTCGGATCCTGAAACGAATCTTTAAATACAGCCATTTTGCTGCGATTATAGAACGGTTTTATTTGGTCCACATTCGCTTTGAGCGTTTGACCATCATTTCTTTTTAATATAACCACTGCCCCCGTAATTTGTTCAATTGTGAACGGGCCTTCAAAACGCGGAAAAAATTTCCCCACCTTTTCCTCTGGGGCATTTGACAAGTTGTGTTTAATCTTCAACACTTCATCTCCCACATTGTACTTGACCTCTCTTCTTTTTAGGTCATAGTACAATTTCTGTTTTCTTTGGGCCATTTCTATATTTTCCGTCGCTTCCCGTATTAACTTTTGTATATCACTCATTTTAAATTCTTCTGCCCTTTCCTGTACAAAGAACAGTTTATCTAGGGGGGTCAAGATCTTTCTTCCTAAGAAGAGTTCAGCGGGTGTTTTTTGTGTAGTATCGTGTTTGGCGGTCCTAAGGGCAAATGCAAATTCATTTATATGGCTATCCCAGGTAGAGTGATAGTTTTTCACATAACTACGAATTATTTTCACTACATTTCTATTCACCCGTTCCGCTATGTTTGACTGCGGACGATACGGGACCATCTTTAGATGACGTATGCCCAGTTTTGCACACATTTCCTCAAACATTTTACTAACAAACTGAGGACCATTGTCTGAAATAACTTTTAGGGGCGCCCCGTATTTTAAAATATACTTATTTAGAATTGAATCTACTACAATTTTTGCAGACGCGCGTTTTAACGGAATTAACTCTAACCATTTGCTAAAATGATCCACTATAACTAAAAGATATCGGCTTTTATTAACTTTACTTCGAGGGTAAGGTCCAAGTAAATCGATGCCTATTATTTGATTTGGGAATTCTGATTTAATACTATTTAGGAACCCGGCCGGGCGGAAATTAACATAATTATTTAATTGACATGTTGGGCACGACTGGACATACGCCCTAGTAAACTTTTGCAGTTCTGGAAAGAAAACTGCCTCGCGAACTCTCTGAACAGTTTTTCTTATACCTAAATGAGCCGAAATGGCACAATCATGCAACTCTTCTAATACATTCAACCTCATGCTAGCTGGGATAACCGGTCTATATTCATGATTCTCATTAGTAGCTTTCGTATAGAATAACAGTCCGTCAATTAATTCGTAATTTTCGGCCCTATTTCTTATCGGCACAATATCCGGATGATTGAAATTCTCAGGGTCGGCCAAATAATTGTATATATTTTTGAACTCCGGATCTTTTTTGAGTTCGGCTATTACTGTTTCACGAGAATCTAATACTTTGGATGTTAACATGGCTATCTTAATTACACTTCCATTTTCATCTAAGTTAATTCTGCTTAAAGCATCTGCCACAACATTTTCTTTTCCCGGCGTATGTTTAATTATTAGGTTATATTCCTGTAATTTGAGAGCCCACCTTATTAATCTGGGTGATAAATTTTTTCCAGAATAGAGTCTAGTGACCGCCGCGTGGTCGGTATATACAGTTACTGGAGAACTTCCAAAGAACACACGAAATTTCTGTACTGATGCTAACACTGCGAGAGTTTCTCTCTCTGTTGCGGAATAGTTTCTTTGGGTTTCATTTAATGTTCGGCTGAAAAAAGCCACGGGCTGACCATTTTGGGAAAGCACTGCACCAATCGCGAAATCTGAAGCGTCCGCTGAAATCTCTAATCCCTTATCCCCTTCTGGAAATTTTAAGACGGGAGCTTGAGTCAATGCGTCTTTCAATTTTTGAAACGCCAAGTTGGCTTCTGCTGACCACGAAAACCTAGCTTTTTTTCTTTTCAACTTTAGCAGTGGCTCAGCTATTTTTGCAAAGTCTTTAATGAAAGCCCGGTAATATGAACACATCCCGAGAAACGACGATAATTTCTTCGCTGTTTTAGGAACAGGATAATTTCTAATGGCTACTATTTTTGACTGATCCGTTTCGATTCCCTTTTGGGAAATTTTAAATCCTAAATAACGTAACTCTTTTGCGGCAAATTTACATTTAGACGCATTTATCTTTAAACCAGCTTCGTTTAACAATGAAAATACTTTTCTTAAATCTTGTAAGTGTTGTTCTAGAGTACTACTCGTAATTATAATATCGTCTAAATATATGAAAGTGCTTTTACCAAGGACTGGTCTTAAGACGATGTCCATACATCTTTGGAACGTTGCCGGCGCGCCGGATAATCCGAACGGCATTCTAAGAAATGCGTACGTACCAGATTTCGTTATGAACGCGGTTTTGTGTACGTCCTCGGGTTTTACCCCAATCTGAAAATAGCCACTCGTGAGATCTAATGTAGTCATGTATTTTGTAGACGAAATATTTCGAATAATTTCTTCAATTATCGGCAACGGATATACAGGATATTTTGTAACTGAATTTAACTTGCGATAATCTATAGCAAAACGCCACCGCTTCGGGTGCGTAATCGGGTAATCATTATTTTTCTTACACAGGACAACGGGGCTAGCATAACTGCTAGAAATTGGCGTGATGATTTTATTCTTTAACATCTCTTTAATATGATGTTCAATTATTTCCTCTTTTGTCCTATCATATCTATATGGCTTTTGCCTAACTGGCTGAGCGTCCCCCGTGTCAATGTCGTGGTTCACCACCTGCGTAAAGCCTGGTACATCACTAAATAAATTCGCAAAGTGACTTACCAGACCTTGGATTTTCTCTTTTTCCTCTGCTTGTAAATGTTCCAAGTCCAGCTGCGGGGGCTTATCATTCTTCGCTTCAATTGGCTTCATATTTAATGTTAGTTCTCCCCCCTTGAAATCAATTTTTGCTTCTGCCAAACTAAAAAAGTCCACACCTAGAATAATACAAGTCTGCAGGTTACGCACAATATAAAACAGGATTCTTACCTGTTCGTTGTTGATACGCACGAACAATGGTACTTTTCCTAAACAGCTACATTTTTCTCCTTGGGCCGCTATGACATCCGTGTCTCTTGCACTAAAAATTCTGTAACGTCGAAAGTGCTTCTTAAAGAATCTTTCCGATACGAAGCTGCTTTGGGCTCCTGTATCCAAGAGGGCTGTCGCCGGTATGTTGTTGATTAGAACTTCAATCTTCGGCAAACTCAAATTCTTAACGACCACGGTGTTTAAATTGATTTTGGAAGGGTTTTGCGCTGCTTCGGACTTCTTCACCTTCCTCGAAGAAATCCCTCTTAGTTTAAATTCTTTTTCTTCTGGTTGCCCTCGGAATCTTTGCTTGTTCTTCTATTAAATTCCCTTCGTTCGCCGCTCGCTTTAGGAGACACATCTTTCTTCGGCCATTGCTTCGCCTTATTCCCGTAACTTTGATTTTGCTTTTGCTGCGGTCTTGGCGAACTCCACTGACTTCTTCGCTCAAATTGGCGTCGTCGTTCGTTGTCGGCTGTTCTTCGGCTTTCAAATTGTACCGCGAGCTCAAATAATCTGTCTAATGTTGTTGGATTTCTTAGTTCGATGAAATCTTGAACTTGGGGCAGTAGCCTAGGAAGTATAACTTGAATAATTTCAGGATCCGGGCGACTTCCATACAAAAGCTTGAAAACTTGAATTTTCCTCAAAATAAAATTAGACAAATCTTCTATTCTTTCTTGGTATCGGCTAAACAGTTCAGCTTCCAATCTGGCTCGATCTCGCACCACGGGAAATGCTTTCACTAGAGAATTCTTGAAATTTTCATACGTGTATGTGGGGCTTCCTGGTTCCCCCAAGAGATTCTTTCCGATGCACTTGAACCAACTTAGCGCTTGGCCCTTCAAAGCGCTGGTAGCAAGAGCGACTTTCTGAAATTCGTGGACTGGATATAGCATGAAGTGGGAGTCTAGCTTTTCCAGGAAATTGATTACGGCTGTCTTGCCGTCAAAACTTGCCGCTGGCTTCATGGCTGCTCGCATGGTTTGTACGATGTAGCCGAATCCTTCTATGCCAGGAGGTGCTATCTCAGGATTCTGGACAGGTACAGCAGGTGTCTCAGGTTCGTCTTCTTGTTGTTGAGGCCATCCTCTTCTTTCTGTGCGGGCGCCATTATCAGGACTTAGCATTCTGTGTGTATTCTTTGAGAACATGGTAAATTCTGTAAAGGGTTCTTATCCTTACGTTCTAAGTCCTGAACTGGAACAGGGAGCGGAAGGTACGCTATGTTCTGATGTAACTGCTGGGCTGGAGAATAACTGCACGTGAAGGGATTTGAAATCCTCTTTTATTCAATCACTATTAAATACAAACCTCCCAATTCGGGAGAGATACAGAACGTAACAGACCAAACTTTGGTCGAACTTAACAATCAAATAAATTTAAATAAATTAAAATATAACTTAAATTAAACTTTGCTTCGCAGAGCAATTCGCGGAGATTGGCCTCTACCGAAAAGGGTGCGTAGCAAGGTGTACTAAATACTACCGCACTTTAATTATTTTACAATGCAATCACGTAGTAAGCACTATGGCTTATAAATTTAAACTGCTAGCTGGTCAGGCGAAAGTTGAGCAGCGTGACCGTGATCTGAGGCAAAGCTCTCACACACCGAGAGGTTTCTACCTCTGCTTAAATAGTGCTTGGCTGAACTTCAAAAATTAGCATAAGCTAAAAACGCGCGCTTCTTCTGACAGGAAGTTGAAGCAGAGAGGAGATAGAAAAGATTTAAATTAAAATAAACTTGGTTAGTTTAACTAAAACCTTACAAATAAAACTAATTAAAACGGTGTTTGACGACAGATAATTTGACAGCCTTGTACAAATTCAATTAGTTGCCATCGGAAAATGTAATACATACTCATCTATTACAGTTTTTTAAAAACACTGAGATCTCATCACCTAATATGCGCATGATGCGTTGTAGAAGACTGAGCTGGTTGCATAGAGTGAAACAAACATGGCATTTAAGTCCGAAGGATTTTGGTGCTGTCTCTTTTTGCTGGGGATGCTGCTTTATGGAAGGCTAGCAAATGGAAACAATACTTGGTGATTAATTGCGATGGTTTGGTATTCCTTTGACCTGTTCTGTAACTATACAGGCATCTTAAAAATTACTTTGTATTTCCGTGTTTATGCTTAAACTTTATAAGCTCTTTTTTACTACTGAAGTTTGGGTGTCGGCTCATGTTTGAGTTCAAAATGATTTACAAATAATTTGGTCACAAAATTATTATTATATTGTGGGGCTTCACCTTCTTATTTCACAGTTTAATCTTTGAAACCTCTAACACTGGTAAGCGAATAATCGCTTAAGTGTGTGAACAGAGACGTAAAACTGAAGAAGGGTTGATACCCTTTATTTCTCAAAATAAATATGATATAATCAGCTCCTAACTCGGAGCGTACAGCAAAGCCTCCACTTGGACCTGAACTGAAATTAGTGTGAAATTAAACTTAACTAAAGCTAACTGAAAGATATAGCCGAAGTTATCAAGATTCTAAGTAGTTAGCCCCTAAATCAAGTTATCTAAACCAATCAAGGGCCTAAAGTACGACCGAGCGTAACAATAGCTTAGAGAGAGACGTAGCCGAAGGCAAACTCGCGCTAGTCAGGAACTTGGGCTCTCTAACGAAGTCCGTGAAATATCAACTTAAACATTACTCTTACTTCATTTGCATTAACCGCGTTTCTGAAAATATATTCTGGTAGGAAATTGTAAGCTCAAGCTAGAAGGGCTAGGAAAGATGCATAAAATAACTGTTATAAAATTAGGATAAACCTTACAATATATTAAATAATTGAAAAATAGTATTTTTTATTCCTAATATAAACTCTAAAACTAAATTCGGAGGCACAAACAGCCCTTAGAGAGCCATGTCCCGCAGTACCCTGAGATCTGCTTTCTAGACCTTGGGCTCCGGGGTGCTTGTGCATCTTTGCCTGGATAAGTGGTCAGCTGATCAGTCAACCTTACTCCAGCCCAAGGATCGAACCCCGGACCTGTGGTGGTTCGAGGGACCTATGGTGCTGAGACGCGCTAGCCACTGAGCCACCGGGCCTTCCTAATATACATTAATCAAATTTCTTAATATAGGTTTAAGACGCAGAATTTGCTAGCATTTCAAATAAATCTGTTTGAGGCACTTTATAGAGAATATAATTGTTATTCTTTTTATCATTAAAAGCGTTATAGATAATTTATAATTGTAGACAATTTCATCTTTAGCTCTGTCAGCTAGCAGACTATCTAACGAATAAAGCAATACCAGCAAGTACAAATTCTTTTCTTTTTATTCTGTCACTCATTTACCGGTAACTAACGTCGGTAGTATTCCAATGTCACCTCTACTTCTTATTGATGCCATGCAGAACACTCGGTTAACATGAACAAAATTTCGATCCCGGCAGGGATGTACATTATGACGCGAATTTCAAAAACAACGACTTCTTGAAAGTGCCTCGTCTGCACGTGCTTGCTTAATCATGTTCCACGACATTTCACTACAGGTTTTCTCGACCTTAACGCAGAACTTAATATTCACTCTTTGCTCACAATTAACATTCATTCTAGCACCTTAACGAATGCGACAACAACCCGAACAGTGTGCTGCTAAGCACAGTCCTGCCAGGCCGTACAGCGGGTGGAAACACGGCCAAGGTCATGTGAAGTAAGAATACATACCAGGTAACATAAAAACAACATTTTTTCACTTTTAGTACTGCAAACTCAGAAATAAAAAAAAAATTGTCTTTCAAACTTTTCTGACAAAAGATGTAATAGAATGTAGTACGTATGTACTTATATGTAGTAAATGGTTAAAGTGTAGCAAAAATTATTTCCAAAATAAAATTTGAGTCTTCGTTAACACTCATTTTTTTAACAGAAAATCTTGATTTTTTCGATCCCTTGGGATTCATGTTAATGATAGTTTTCTGCAGTATTAGTTGTAAGCAGTATCGATCTCATGTAATATTGATTCAACGCAATATTGATTCCCGTGTAGTATCGATTCTATGCAGTATCGATACTATGAAATATTAGCTTATTCCAAATAACCAGGAAGGATGAAACTTGAACCTTTACTGAAGTTTTAGGCAATAGAAGATTTTACAAAAGAAGATCTGAAAACAATTCAAAGAGCAACAAGAGCTAATGATGTTAATTGTCTATTTGTCACTTATTGAAAATGCAGGACAACTGTGATTCAGAGACAAATCCCTCGCAGTCAGCAAACTCAGGTAAAGAAATTTCAATTAATTTAAAAATAAAAGAATTTTCCTTGAAAAATATAGGAATTTTTTGAAAATTTTAATTTTATTTCTAAGAAATGTTACACCATACGACTCGCAACAGCGATTTTAAGAAACAAATTATTATTACCAGTGCACTCTGATAAAAATGATTTCAATCCGAAATGTTTTATCTCGTGTTGTATCGTAAATACCAACAAAGTTCTCATTAAGAGGAACTCAGTAAGCCATTCCGTAGAAGATTGATAGACTTTGCGTGCTATGTCGTAATAAATTCTGCACACCTCATTTCGCCTGGACAAATACATCAATTATTTATATTTATGATAAAGAAATTCTAATTCTGTAGTCTACAGTAACGCAGGAAGAAACCCAATACATAATTTTTCGAATATTTGAGTTTCTAAGCTGAAGGTTTAACTTATCAGTTAATTTGCGAAAACAAATTATAATTTTTTTCTATAGTTTAACAGATTTTGATTTACAGATTTTCTTTGTCTATATTGTACTCTAATACTCTTAAGTTATTCTTAAAAGTATATTCAACTAATTGTACTTGATCGAAGTTTTCAATGTTGGTTAATTATCGTTCTGTGTACACAAGCACCGATTAAAATTTGAAAACTTCATTTGATTACTCCTAGTGAGTTAAACTAAAGCGAGAATTTACCGAACTAAAGGATCGATTGTAAAAATTAGTAAAAATCATGTGACTTACTTTGATATTGTTATGAGTTTCGTATATAGATAGATGATTTTAGTGCAATTATATGTGAAATTTTGCATTTTGTTGCGTAATGTAACATGAAAAATTTCGAGAGAAATTCTATGCCGGAAAAGTAAGAACACATGGGCAAGTCCATTTAACATTATGTAAATGGATATCTCGGTAATTTGGCGAGAAATCACCAAAAGTCGCCGAACTTGGCGACGTTTTGGTCCGGTCTTTGTATTATCGTAACAGGTATCATAACTGAATAACTGTAATTGATTTCATGTGTAAATGTAACTGTATTTACCGCGCTCGGGTACCTTCCAGTAATTTCGATAAGGAGAAAGTACTAGAAATATCTCGGTGAGCGGGTTAAAACTAATAAGGCCGGAGAGAGCATTTGCTCTTAGTTAGTTCTTGTTGTTGCGAGTTGTTAGTTTAGCGTGAACTGAGGTATTTTCAGACTAACTTTCTTTCTAGACGCGCTTTGCATTGCGTTGTGTTTAACGTCTTTAATAGTTTGAAGTGTATTACTGATTGTACTCTATGATACTGTGAATGCCTATACGAGTATTTCTGTAAAAAATTTCATAACTCTGAAGTGGATTTTTTTTTTGTTAAAATAAATTTTATTAACCTCTCATTGGACCTGTGTGCATTCAATCTATTACGAACGCGCAGTCACGCAGCAATACGTATTTGATTCTGTGTAGATGAGATGAGGATTAGAAGATAGCTGTTAACGACGAGATGGGATCTGTAATTACTTAGAATGCGTAGATCCATAAGGTGATATAATAACGGAAAAGAAGAAACTTGCAGACGGCTAGCGTAGATAACAAGACACGTAATTTTTTTCCTTGAAATTCATGTACGGCAGATTGTGTACCGTAAAAATAACAGCGCATAATCTTAATCCAACATCATTTTTGGATGGGTGGTGCACCCCAAAATTTTGTATATCTTGCACATCTTTAACCATGGACGAAGAGGAGCGGCAACGATTCGTGGCCAAGCAAAGCGAAGTAGGTAAGAAAAGGCTGCGCATTAGTAGCAGTGATATTTATAAACTTCATTTCTTTGTTTAAATTTTGAATATGCCATTGAAAACGATTTGTCGCAATGCGGGAAGATTGCATAAGCAAGCATGAAATGAAGCGATGCAGTCCAGAAAAATTATTATTAGCAACTTAGACCAAAAAAGGGGATGTAGCTAAATTAAAATGGAGAATAAAACGACTGTTGCCATCTTAAAGTTAATAATTTTGAGTTACATATTTTGTATTTTACATTTATAAATATGAAAATTAGCAAGATAACTGATTTTTATCTTCCGCTTATCACGGCACATCCTAGCTTTGGACTGCATCTGGACTTCACCAAGTTACATATGGAGAAAACTACAAAAATGCCCATGCAGCCAGTCGATTCGCTGAGATTCGAACCTTGATCGAACTACCAGTGCTCAGCGATTTTCCGCTCTGCCACTGGTGGCTCAAGCACGAAATAAAAACGAAAGTTAGCAAATAAGACAGGCAAATCGACAACCTTGCGTAAGGCTGTAAATTTTGTAAAACCTCAATCGATTTCGAGGGCAAAACGGGTCCCCCTTCATCAAGAGCTAAAAGTTCTAGTGGGTTTCTTTTTGGTTTATACTTCTTTGTAGGCTGAATTTTTTGTTCCTGATAAAGGGGGACCCGTTTTGCCCTCGAAACCGATTGGGAATTTACAAAATCTACGCCGGATACAAGGTTGTGGATTTGCCTGTCTTATTTTCTACGTCGGCGTACTTCTCTTGCGTCTTAAAGTTAGCAAATATCAGGTAAATTTTAATAAGGGCCGGGCTAGCCTTTTAAAGCTCACCATTGGGAACAATGTGATATTCTGAATGAGGTGTATTGTTATTGCCGGTTTGAGAAAAAGGAGTTTTTTGTAGCCTCATTTGAAAAATGCTTTTAAAGCCGAGAAACTGAAAAACTAGACAACGCTCTCTTCGGGGGCGCAAACTCCGGACTTTCCGACTGCCAGGCGCACGTGCTTTCCAATTGTACCACGAAGGCACGCGTTAAAGAGGGAGAAAATGCCTTACATCTTGAGTAATGAATATTTCGTGCATATCTGAATAGAAATTCAACGGAAAGTTAGAAGTACTGAGAGAGATTTGCAACAATAATGCTCGGCTTATTTCAAAAGCCTTTAAATGACATCTTCATTTTCTGGAGTTCTGGTGAAAACGACGACAAGCGCAAATTAGCAAACGCTGTCCATGGATAGAAGTATATTATCCTCTTGACATCAAAGGTACTGTTAAGCTTGGATTCGAACACTGGATGGAAATCTCACGTAAGTTGTTATAAGACAACACTTTACCGTCATTGGCTTCCGAATTTCTAGTCTTGTAAAACTCATACTGTTCAGTATCCAACCTGTGTATATATGTTAATCGCAAAATTCGTCTGTGAAACAGTGTCGTCATTATGCAATACACTCGGCTAAATAAATACATATTTAGTTTTTTAATCACCCTGATATTTTTAGAGTAATTGTTATCCACTCATATACGTACTTTTAGGCTAATTACAAGATGTGCAATTGTTTGCTCAAACAGCTCACTGCCACTTTATCTCACGGCTTTAAATGAGTCATTAAACGCTTGTCGAAATGTGCACCGCGATAGATGGTGAAAAGTCCCGTTTCGTCTGCAGTAAAATTTTGAGTTAACTTTCTCTGCGCATCTGTGTCTTCATTAACTGCCATGTTCTATTTCAGTGATATGATGTGTTCTATTTTAGTTTCAATATGCCGGCATGGATCAAGAATACAAACAAGAATAAATATGCGCTCAGACGCATTATAGACTGTACTGACATTGCTAAGTGTATTGCTGACAACCTGGAATGACTTCTGCACTTTCCTCCGACACCCTGCCGACAGAAGGTTTTAGTTCCAGAAGACTACGTCTTTTGACTGCGTATTAGACCAGCCTTGTACAATGTCAATAACTTGCTCATTAAACTTGAATTTCTTTACCATTGCATGCCTGATTGTTTCGACTCGGGAATATAGTCGTTCACCTGTGCTTCATCACAGGTTCCTATAGAGTTTTAAATCTTCTCGTTATCTTTTTCATAACGCTGCAGAAAGTTGTGTGACTACATTCATTCTTCTTTCTTTGCGTCCAAACATGAAAAGACGGGAACCCACTTGGCGCTAATTTTGGGAAACTTAAGGCTGGGAGATAGATAGATCGCACCCATTTGGCTATCACGCAAGGAAACAATCTTACTAAGGCAGGCAACGTCTCGCACAGGCGTGAAGAAGCCGCCACAGGAATAGA
>KL823306.1:0-30481 GCA_000611955.2 Stegodyphus mimosarum | reverse complement strand
AGCTAAAAAAATTCGAAACCCTACAACCTTTGTGAGAAAAATAGATATTTTAAGACAGAAAACAGTAATTATCTGTTGAAAAAAAATGCATTTAATGTAAAAAAAATGAATAAGTGACTTTCAAAATTATGTCATGAGAATCATATTTAGCATTTTATATAAAGTTATAATAATTGTCCAACTGGCAATTTTTAACTACATATCTTTATTGTCTAACAATAACTTCATCACACGCACATATTTGTGAGCAATTTCTGTTCATGTTATCATTTAATAATTAATTGCTTTGAGAGGAACTTTGTTTCTTAGTTTTTCTAACATAAGGATCGCCTTAGACGTCTTCACTTTCCTTAGAAACAAAGATATAAAATGTAGTAGTGAAAAGAGATAATAAAGATCATAAAACTAAACGTTTAATGAAATTTGCTAATTACGTAAGTTTTAGAAATGTATTGAAAAAATAAGAATATCAAGTTTTTAAACTTCTTGAAAAATAATACATAAGGGGAATTATTTGACGAAAATCCTTTGAAGAAAAAAGGCAGACCAGTGACAGAGCGGGAATGTCGCTGAACCCTGGTAGTTCGAACCGGTTTCGAATCCCAGCAAACAGGCTGGCTGCAGGGGCGTTTTCTAGGTTTTCCTATGTGTCACGAGGATACGGAGCAGTTTTCTTTAGAACACCCTTCACGAAGGCATCCCTCTTATGTGTACTTTTCCATAGCAAACGAAAATTGCAATATAAGAAAAAAATTGTTTCTTAATGTGTGGAGATTATTTTAAAGAACAAACATTTTTGCTATAATTTTCAAAAAAATTATAAGACAATAGAAGGAAATAACCTTTTTTATTAATATCGGAATAGGTAATTATTTTCTCACCTATTTTATATTTTAAAAAAATTATTTTTCTCCTTCCCTGGCCAGGGATGTATTCTTTCATAGGAGAGTAACAGCAACATTCGTAATATTAAGAATAAATAAATTAATTTTAGAAGACAAAGATTTTGATGTACTGTTATCTATTGTTTAAACACCTGAAAGAAATGTTAATATTTTCATCTAGCGATAAATCCTGCCCATTATTAATAAAAAAATTCGAGAGCATGTTTTTATTACTCTGCGATGCATAAGACGTTTTATTTATCTTCGATATTATTAAAAAAAATCGTTGCTCAATACAGCAAAAGTAAATAATTCAGAAAGCCATTTTATCTGGACTTTTTAGCAATAAGTGTTTCTTCGTACCATGAGTGTCATACATAAAGTGAGCCGACCAGCGGCCGAGCGGTAAAGACGCTGAACACTGGTAGTTCAGTCCGAGGTTCGAATCCCGCGAACGGGCTGGCTGCATGGGCGTTTTCGTGGTTTTCTCCATGTGTAACGTGTATACGAGCCAGTTTCCCTTAGAAAGTCCTCCACGAAGGCAACCCTCCCTTTAGGCAGATAGCCCTCGTGTGCTTTGCCATAATTGAATAACCTATAACCATACATAAAGTAGGTTTCTAATATCTTATCATAACGGTCAGTTGCAAAATTCCTAACTTTAACTTTTATATATGCTATCATCTTACATCTCCCCGCAAAAAAGCCTGCTGACTATTATTTTATAATAATATATAGATTGAAAAGCGATCATATCTCCTCCTTTTTTTAATTTTGATTAAACTGTAGTAAACTTTTTTACTAATTTGATGTTTTTCTCCTTATAACAGTTTTACCATAAAGAAGTACAGAAACAATCGCTGGATTTCACAAAATTGGAATACTTTTTGATTTTAGTTTTAATTTTATTTCGTTTTATGAGTAAACAGAATATATTTAATTTTATGAATTGGCAAGAATAGGCTGCCGTATTATTTAAAAGAAGAAGAAAGTAAAACCTTGAATTTTATTAGTATTATTTTTTTAATTTGAGTTGTAAACTTTGATTTGAAACATCGGGCAACAACCTGATGTTTTCAAACTATAAATACTTTATTTTTTCGTTTATTTTTTTAAGTCTTGTTAGCGATATGAGGTGTATAGTATTCACTTCCTCGGCCACAATTGTCGTGAATGTTTAATTTTTAATAATTATTCCCTTCGTCCCTGGTGTAGATCCGTAGTAAGAAATGCGACAAATCTCGTTTACTCTTCTTTTCCTCCTTGTCTGCTGTTGTTCTTAATTAGTTTGAACTGTAGTAAATTATTCCCTTCATTAACGTGAAATATACGCATTTGGTATATTTAATACAACCATAATCTGCTCTAAATTTATACACAAAAAACTGACTAATATTATAAAGGACAATATTAATACTACAGAACTAAATTTTGTAGTTCAAGTACGCATTCCGCTAGACGATAAATATTTTTACTCTCATTCTATTTAAAATACTGCATGAGAGAAATGTTCAAATTATGGATTTTTAACAGCGAATATACTTTTTTCATAGCATTATGCAAATAAATTACTATGAGAAGATTCGTCTCAATGCTTGTAGCCCTTCTAAAACTGGAAAATATTTGTTTTACAAATTAAATGTAATAAGTATCTCATTGCTGAACCACATTTAAATGATATCAGTTTTATGAATAATGGGCATGATATTTTGGAGAGCTTTACGGATATAATTAACAATTTTGTAGTCTTTAATCATCAAGAAATTCCCTTAAAACGATTGTTTTATTAAAAGGAAGAATTTTAATTTCAGTGGCTGGGAAAGACGTATATCAATGAAAGAACTATACACATTTATTACTTCTGCTATAATTAATTTAAATATTAGAACTAATTTAGTGGCGGCAAGAATTTATAAACGTCTCGTGCCGAAATGTCTTTCATTTGTCTTTGAGTGTTAAGCATTTAAGAATTATTTAAGTATTAATGGCACTGCTCTTTTTTTACTGAAAGCTTACAATTTTTTTTTATTATTGTTTTTTGCATATTGGATATTAGTTATTCCTTTGATGATTTGTTTAACATTTTGCCTAAGAAATGAAGCCAAGAATTCATTTCCCAGGTTTAGAATGCAATTTTTTGCTGAGGCCATGACATGACGAAAGCTAAAAGATACAGCAGACGAAACGTCTAGTAAACGGATGTTGTAAAATGAAATTGAAAGATATGTGAAATTATTGTTCTAAAAACTGAAAAGAAAACCTATGCGAATCTGTACTATTGTAATGAGCAATCAATAACAAGTTTAAGAACTTTTTAGAGAAGCAAAATAATAATAATAATAATAAATCTGAAGGCTTTCAGATTTTGTATTACGCCCAAGGCGGCGTTTTCTTAACATTTTATGTGTTACCTTTATTTATTAAATATCATGTTCTTAAACCATAAAACTCAATTCAACAGCAATATCAGAAATATTTAAAAAGAGTATATCTTTAGAATTTCCGATACACAGTCTCGCGCGCTGGAGATAATTTTTTTTTCGTACAGCTTTGCCGTTGCTTGCTTTGAAATCGTTGAGTTTGTTAATCAAAAAGTTTTACAAAATATCAAATAGATAATAAAACAAATTCCAAATTTGTGCTTCCGGATGCCTATATTCGAGTGAAGGACTATGTTATTAAAAATTTGATGTCTCTAGGTGTCGTTGTTTTTTTCACAATGCGAGAAACATACATTCATACAGATTCTTCATTATTTAGTTTCTCTAAATATAACGCAGGACTCATATTTGGTGGCAGAGATTTGAAAAGCAATTCAGACTTTCACAGTAGTTTCTTTTTTTCTTTTTTTTTTGAAATATACTATAAAAGTCAGTTATACTAAAAATTTTTATAGTGAAATTTTTTATATAGTTTTTATTATTTAGTTACACTAAAATTTTTTTATAGTGAACCAACGCAAAATGCCAAAACAAACTAATAGCCCTTTTGGGCTAACAATTGTCTAAATTTCAAATGAAATTAGGAGATTTAGAGTTTTCAGTTCTTTATATTAAAAAAATATTAAGGCAATTCAAATCTAGGTGTGAATTCTCAATCCAGGATAAAGCTAAAAACCGAAGTTTGTTATTTCAGATTTGTTGCATATGCAATAGTTTAACTAATAAATATTCTACTGCATTTAAAATTTTAAAAGCAATATGTTTGAAAATAAGATATCTGTATGAAAGAAAACTTTTAAGTTTTGTAGTTCTGAAATCTATTCATGAAATGTTGATGAGTTGGACACTTGCTGGCCATTTACCTTACCGCACTCCCACGGTCAGTCGGGGAAAAGCTATTCTTTTCAACGCTCTTGACAGCTCGCAGCTACTAATGTTTATAGAGCAATCTATCTCAATTAGGCGGAATCTTTGATCCAAAATTCTGGGAAGGAAGACAACTAACAAAAGAAGTTGCTAGCATTTTTCGAAAGTTCAGTGTTATTTTCGCGACATTTTAGGGGTAGTTTGGTCAAAAGTTAGCGACAGTTTTAAAGGTATTTGAAGAAAAGAACTCGACAGGCTAAGGGTTAAAGCTTTCTCCTGACCTTCAGTCTTCTGGGTACGCGGACGGTTAAATTAGAATTTTTTTCTTCGCGTTTTGACCTTCGTTCTTCGGTGAATTGGCTTGATAGCTCTTTCCTCCATAAGAGTGTTTCGTCTTAGCAGCCGCTTGGTTTGAGAACTGTTTTCGGGAACCTTGAAAGTATGCTGCCCCTCTAGTTTTTTCCGCTATTCTTCGGTTTTGGAACTTTACCGCCAACTCGAAGAGTTCCTGCAAGGAGCTTGGATTTCGGATTTCCATAAAGTCTTGGACAGCAGGTCCAAGACTTATCTGGGTAAAATTATTTCAATTACCTCCTTGTCGGGTTTTTCCCATACAGCATATTTACCAGCTTGATTTTTGGTAAAATGAACTCTGTTAACTCTTCGTTATTTCGCTGATAAAAAAACTGTACAGTTCAGCTTCCAGCTTTGCTCAGTCTTTAACTATTGGAAACGCTTTTAATAACGATTCTTTGAAATTTTCAAACGTGTATATTTGGCCTCCAAATTCTCATAATAAAAATTTTCCAATGTTTTTCTACCATAGCGCGGCCAGTCCTCTTAACGCAGACGTGGCAATGGCCACTTTTTGTCTTTCGGGCACAGGATACAGCTGGAAATGGTTTTCCAGGCCTTCTAGAAATATCGCTACAGAATTTTTTTTAGTCAAAATTGACGGTTGGCTTGATAGATGCCCTCACAGTTTGGACTAAATATCGAAACCTCTTCCAACTGGTTGGCTGTAACTTGCTCTTGAAATTCTACAGGAACTTGCACTGAATTATCGGCCATTTGAGTTCGTGAGATTTTCGGGCGCCAAATGTACGATCTCGCTGGTCCAACTTGTCAGAAACTGGGTTAATGATTGCGGCTATGTGTAAAATTACACAGAAACGTAAGAAGGGGTTAGAACCCTTTTTATTTTTATCTTTAAAATGACAAATACGTCTACTTGACGTTCACAAACTGCGCCAACTCGGCGGTAAACTAAAACAGAACGTAAAACTGAAAGTAATAACTAAATGACAATTAGCAAACACTACCGACGAAGCTCTGAGATCCTAAACTAACCGCGTTTTTAATTACCACTGCGATTTCAGCAAGATTTCTGATTAAACAGTTGAAAATTAGCTCTTCTGCAAAGCTAGGTACACAGGCCGACACGCGCTGATCTAAATTCTACCGAGCAATCTCTCCAGCGTAGATTCAAAGCAAGAGTCTCACACTCTGGTTTCCATTCCTATTTTAATTCAACTAGCTTCCGCTAAATTTGAATAAACTGCGCGTGCTACTAAAATTTACATACTGTGTCACTGGCATTTCTAGGAGAAAATGAAGACTAAACAGGAAAGATAAACTTAAAATAAATGTTAGTTAAAATAAATATAAACCCTACAATGTTAAATCTTTTATATCTAAAATAGCCAAAAGCATTTTTTAGAAACATCGCGAAAGTACATAATGAAAGCATCCCCTTAATGGATTATAACGTTAACGATATTAATAACTCCAGGAGACCTGGAGCGCTACTGAGAGCATTAAATTAATTTTGTATTGGATAGAATATTATATTAGTTAAATAATTATACTAAATAACTGCCTCACAGTAATTTTATAATTTAAGAAACAATTTGGTTTTTGCATTTTGACTAAATTTTACATCGCCCCTCCCCCTCTTTCGGCTCAACCAATCCTCAAAAAGTATGGCTCTGAAACCCCTCCCCTCCCTTACGCCTGCCAATAGTATTGCTTGTACACTTTTCTTTTCCTTCTTAGCTCGCAGGAGCGCAGTCGACCAGCTGCCGCCGCAAATGTAGGACGTACTGTTAGATATGACGAACAACTGATGCTCCGAGAAGAAAGAATTGAATTTATTCACAGCCGATCAGGCAGATGGACCATAAAATGGGTTCAGCTAAAAAGATGTGCCAGAGGACTGCCTTATTTCTTAATTCCTCATCAAAAATTCTACAATAGCCATATAATTTAAAATTCCTTACTTCTTCTACAGCTCATCTCTCATAATTATGCTATGCCTAGTAAAAAGATATGCACAACGACATACGTTAATAGACACAGGGTCAGAAACCTGCGGCGGGACTTCATCACTTAATCTGGCTGATAATGAACAAGGTGAGGATAAATTTATATATCCAAATAAAGTGAGCAATAAAGCTCCCCCGATTATTATTCAGGATGGTAAATATTCCTGGACTAAGTATAAAGAAATGATTAAGGATGCAGGAATTAAGCTTAAGTCAGGCATAATGAAAGCTCAAGATCACTATGAGCTAAAAGTCGATGATATACTAGAAACACACAGGAGAACTTAAATTTGCCCTTATTTTTGGTTATATTAAGTAGAAATGAAAAAGCTCGAGGCATTCATAATATTACTAAATTATGTTTGTTAAATGTTAAAGTCGAGTCATATAAAGGAAGAAAAGGACCGGTACAATGCTTCCGGCGTCAAGCATTCCGTCATGCCCAGGCAGGCTGCAGGCACGACCCAAAACGTATGAAATGTGCAGGAAACCATCTCTGAAAAAACTGCCCTAAACCAAGGGAAGAAAAATCCAAGTGTGTGAATTGCCAAATAGATCACACAAGTAATTATAGGGGGTGTCCGAACTTCCCCAAAGCAGATGGCCAAAATCCACCCCAGAAGAAATTCAGTGACAGGGTAATGTTTAACAAATCTTATGCAGCCGCTGTTAGTAAGTAACCATTTTATATAAGTAAATTAGTTAGTAAACATTTTATATAAGATTAGTTAACAGTTTACTTTAAGTGTTATGATATATATAATCTATACATAAAAGCTTAATATATTTCTTTAAATTTAAAAGCATATGGAGAAGTTTGAGAATAAAAAGCTTGCGCCTGAACCCTTTTAAGAAGGAGACAATGAAGCACTTAAGTTGATTGACAACCTCTTAAGGTTGCGCTAAGTGGTTGCCCGGTTACGGGACAAAGAGAGTGGACCTGAGAGAAGCTGCACAAGCAGCAGATTCACTGAGGCAGGGGCGGGGCTGTGAACGAGAAGATTAATAACTTCGAAGCGTCTCGTCTCCATAGCAACGCCTCTTTGGGAAAAGTAACGCATTGTACTCGCGTTCCAGTGTTGCCCGTAGTCTTTTCTTTGAAGACGCAATTCCCGGATGATAGACAGGCAGTGTATGGAGAACGGGGTTTTCGATCGAAGGAATCTTTTTGAAAATGTTTACCGAAAGTCGCTGTATAAAGCGACTAATTGTGAGAATTTTGGCTGCATTTTGAATATCTTCGTTCGTAACGTACCAAGGAGCTTTATAAATTTGCCGTAGCATAATGTTTTGGAACATTTGGACATGTTTCTTGTTAATAATTGCAGCTGCGACCCAGACCGGACTTGCGTATGTCAGAATTGGCTTAATCATAGATTTATAGAGCAAGATCTTGTTATTTGTGGACAGGTCACTTTTTCTAGCGAAAAAGGGCAGTAGTTGGGTTCTGACAACTTTCTCATTTGAGACTATTTTTCGAATGTCAGGTTGCCAAAGTTAATTTTGAATCAAGTATCACTCCTAGATACTTATAAGAGGGAACCCAGGGAACTGGTTCTCGGAAGAGTTTCAAGTTAGGTAAATTGGGGTGTGTTCTTCGGATGAATAGGGTGGCAGCATATTTTGCGACATTAATTTTGATTTTTCACAGTCCGAGCCAGAGCTCTAGGTGTGAAAGATAATTCTGGAATGCAGGGATTACCGTGGAGATGTTGGAATGTTGTGATATGATGGATGTGTCGTCCGCATATAAAGCAAGATCGACATTTGGAGCTTTAGGAATGTCATTAATAAAAATGTTGAACATTTGAGGGGAAATCAGACTACCCTGAGCTACACCGGCATAGATTAAACGAGGGGTTGAGTATTCGTGGTTAACTCGCACCCGGAAAGATCTTCCTGTCAGGTACGAGTTAAGGATTTTAATGAGTTGCGCCAAAAAACGAAGCCGCATGAATTTGTAAATAAGCCCGTCTGCCAAATCAAAGGCTTTGGCGATGTCAGGGTAGAAAATTCCATTTTTCTCTCGTTTACGAAAGCCTTCGTGAATGAATTCGACTACACGGAGTAACTGGTGTACCGTGGAGTGTTGAGGCCGGAAGCCAAATTGTTCCGGGATTATTAAATTTTGATCACGGCTGAATTCATTCACCCTCTTAAGTAAAACAAATTCATTAATTTTTGAGAGAGATGATAGCAGGCTAATTGGCCTGTAGTTGACGGGGAGATTTAAATTTTGACTCCGTTTTGGCATAGGAAGGACTGCGGCAATTTTCCAACAGTCAGGAAAGTAACACTTTTTGAGCATTAAGTTGATCAAAATAGTAATCCATATAATGAACGTAGGGGGAAGTTTTGGATCATGCGATTCGAAATCGAATCTATACAGTGTGCTTTCTTGGGTTTCATTTTGCTAATAAAATCTAGCACCTCTGTAGGGTCAGTGGGCCTGATGTCAGGCGTGATAGGTTGCGATAAAAAATGTTCAACACGTAAGTGTATGCGCCCCTGTGTAACCGGGCGGTTACAGTAGGCTTCGTTATTTGGAGTAAATTGTGTTGCAAGGCTCTCAGCCAAAGCTTCAGCCTTTTCAGTGTCTATGTATGCCATCTGTGCATCATCGGCCGTTTGAAGGGGCGGAATGTGTTTAAATTTTTTGCGTAATAGGGTGGCTGCGCTCCAAACCGATCCGTCGTCAGTCGTTAGGGACTCAATGTAGTCTTTCCACTCCGCTTGTTTTAATAAGGGGTTTCAGACCTAATCTCGTTCTGCAGTCCACGAAATTGAGCACGGGTACTGGGATCTCGTGATCTCTGCCAAAGTTTTCGCAGGTAATTTCGCTGCTTAATTTTCAATTTAGTCTAAGGCGGAAGCCTAGCGCCCGGGTGGGTGATAGGTTTTAAAGCCTCAGCTTTCGCTTCTTTTAATAAAGATTCCAAACTTTTTATACACTTGTCAAAGTCGGCATTGCTGGAAATTTTGATAGGGAGGGGATAGCTCTACGCTCCAAAATAAACTGAAAATCGTCCCAATTTGTTGAGACTAACTCCTGTAATTTTGAGTATCTAGGGTAATTAAAAGAGGGTAGTGATCAGAATCCAAGTCCTGGATCACTTTAGTTTCATGCCGAAAGTGAACATTATAAAAAGCAGCGAGATCAAGAACTGTGGGGAACTCTCGAACGGGGTGGTAAGTCGGGGCAGTAGGAGCTATGATCATGGGAGCTCTGAGCCCATGAATTTAGTTTACTGCCATACCGGTTCCTATTTGTAGAGAACCATGCGTTATGGCGTGAATTTAGATTACCAGCAATAATTAGGTGATTTGAAATAGTTAATAGTTTATCAAAATCACTAACAGGAAAAACATTCCTTCCACGTGCAGCTCCTTGTGGGGGGAGGTATGCCAAAACAACAACGAGGGGGGGAGAATTTTGTGTAAAAATTTGTACAATAGTCGCTTCCAAATGTTCCAAATTGGGGGGTATCATTTGATGCCTTATTGAACGCTTCACATAGATACATGGGCCACCACTTTCATGTCTACCGTATGACACCCTGTCAGTCGAGTAAATGTGATAATTCCCTATTCTGGTATAAAGTGGGTCTCTTGGACCAAAAGTACATCAAGATCTTGCTCTGCAATAAAATCTCGGACTTCATGGATTGTAGAGTCCGTTTGCATTCCATGTGCACATGGAAAGTGAGCCTTTGGCTGCAACACGTTGATCATTGGAGCGGTTGAATTTTAGGCCGTAAATGGTAGGTTCTGCAATTATAGCAGCAGTTTAGCCAGATCAGTCTGAAAGCTCAGTATAGCTTTCGTATAAATAGAATGCTCTCATCAAGGCGTCAGTCTGCCTGAGCTTGGGCATAGCCTTTTTGAAAGCTAGTAGGAGAACATGTTTATCTACCGCAGGGTCGCGGGAGATGTCAATTAAGCATTTTAGAGTGGATGCGAAGTCCGAATTAGCACTCTCTGCAGTGGAAATTGCTGGGGTGACAGCGTTTTGGGATGAAACCGGCAGTGTTGGACGTATAAAGTCCCTATCTGGTTCCTTGGTTACATTCCCTACCGCCGCTGCATAGCTCAGTGGGTTAACCCCACTGGGGCGAGAATGTGTGGGACGTCTTGGAACGGCGTTTGCGAGGTGATTTCTGTGCTCTGAGTTGGAACTGCCGAGGCAATGGCCCTATTCTTAGGCGTGGTTTTGTTTCCAAGAGACCGTTTATTGCCTGGGAAACGAGGACATGATCGAAAATTTGCAGGATGATTCCCCCCGCAGTTGCAGTAAGTAGCAGGAATATCATTTGGTAGTTTGCATTCGGAGGCCCAATGTGGCCCAGAGCGTCTCACACAACGGATTTGAAGAGTGCAGACTTCCGAAGAATGGAAGAAACCCTGACACCTAAAGCATTGAGTAAGGCCCTTTCGGCCGCGATATCGCTCAATGCTGACCTTTGTGCCCCACATGTCATGGACAGCAAACAGATGGTCGATAAAGGGGTGTGGGAGTACTTGTAAATAAACAAATGGTATTGGGTGTTTGGAACGCGACACTGTCAGCCGAACTTACCGATGCACTTTAAATCCCATTGACTCCACTTCATTTTAAACGTTCTTGATTTCAGTTTCAACCGGGAGGCCTCTAATAACAATTTTGATAGGCCGGTCCTGTTGAAGATCTAAAGTTTTGTGCTGGATGCCAGCCTTTTCCATCCAGCGGGTAACCTCCCGGAATTCAAGTTCGGTTTGTATGAACAATTTTTGATAACGTCCAGTGACTCTGCTCTGAATGTTAGGGACAATCTCACGCAAAACTGTAGTTGCGTCTTCCACTCCTTGCTGGATTTAACGTGAATAGCCGAAATGTTGTTTGGTTGCTGTGGTGGGGGGGACGTTCCTCGCATGCTCGCCGGAATTATTTCTAGTTTCTCCTTGAATTACCTCCTGGTTGGTAGAGGTAACCGATACCGGTGGAGTAGGAATTTGCTCTTTGTTAGGGTTTAACAAAGAGTCTTTGATGCTCTCGTATTTATTCTTTGTTAATTTCACCTTTGACAGTTTAGAGCCGACATTACTGATCTTTGACCTTTTGGTCGGAACTGCATTGGGCGCTATGTTGGCAGCCATACTGGATTTTTTATGAGTTTCATTCCGCTTTTCATTTTGGTTTATACATATACCTTCACAATCAGATGAGTCGCTATCTGAATTTCTGGGTTTTCCCCGTTTTCGTGAACCCGGGGTAATAAAACCTTCTTCGTCAATTATTTGGCCTTTGCGCTTTCACGCTAGTTTTGGCATTCCTACAGAAATTACTTTATCTATTCTAGATTTGTGGAGAGCTTCTTTCTCCTTTAGTTTATTGCTTTCCTCAAATTGCTCTAATTCTAATTTTTTAAGAAAGTCATCTCTGGTCGGGGGAAGGTGGAAAATTTGTACGTCAAGGGTATTTGCAATCTCATTAATTTTGAAAAATAAGGTCTTACCCGATCGGTCCAGTTGCTCATGTCCCGTGATCTCCAGTGGCGTTGCGGCCCGCTTCATCCATCTTTTCTGCCGCTATATTTCTTCATATTGCTGCTTAATCTCATAAAAAGCAATAATAAGCTTTGATTTATAATCTGGTTGCACAGGTGAGGGCACTTCTTGCTTATTCACACTATCTATCTCTTCAATGTTCGATGTATCCATTTTTTGCGCAGTGAAGTTTCATTAACTTCCCTAAAATCCCCAGAACTATGCTGCGTTTGCGTGAGCGCGTCAGTCGTACGTCCTTCCTCTACAGCTTCCATCCAATAGTAGTGGAAGACACGATTTCAACTTTGCAATCACACCCAATCTCTACGCAGCTGCGCCCACTCCAACACTCTACGGCGCTAACTCCGCCTCCACACTGGACTTTTTCATTCTAAAACATATCAAACTGCCTGTGAATATTATCTCACTCGACGAACTCTCGTAAGACCATAATCCAGTTTCTATCGAGTTGGAAATTAGCAGCCATAGCACATCAGACAAAAGAGCCATTATTACAAATTGGTCTAACTGCACCAAAGCTGTAAACCACACTCATCCCTCAACCACCACAGTGCAATCAAAAGATGCGTTAGATGTTTTAGTAGAAAATTTCACCAGTGAACTCTGCTCAGCCTATCGTACTAACACCAAAACTGTATCTGAACAAAGACTTGAGGAAAATAGCCTACTGAAATATCTTATAAAAAGAAGAAATCAGGTCAGAAAGTTTGGCAAAGAACCCGGCACCCAGAGGACAAATGACTACTAAATTCTTTACATCAGGAGGTCAGAAACATCACTAAAGAACATGCATGTAAGCGCTGGGCTAACTACCTTGAAGGACTTAACACTGACGATAATTCGCTCTGGAAAGCCACCTGAAGGTATAAAAGATGCTACACGAATATTCCGCCCCTTAACGGCCCTTCCAATATGGCGTACACAGAAACTGAGAAACCTCAGACCCTAGCGGATTACTACGCTACTCAGCTTATCACAAACAACATCCCTGACACCCAAACAGAACGCACAATTAATGATACCATTACCCAATTATTTACACAACCACGCCTTACCAACAAAATCGATATCAATCCATCAGACGTCCTTAGCTATATTGAAAGACTAAAAGAAAAAAAGAGCCAAGGATATGATCAAATAACCAACAAGATGCTCGAAAAATGGGCCTAATAATGTTATGCAAACTAATTCGCATACAGCACTGCATCAATCTCCGTTACTTTGTAACTAAATGGAAAATCGCTATCATCGTCCCAATACCCAAAACGGAAAAAAATGCGCAAATCCTGGAAGCTTACCGGCCAATAAGCCTACTTCCAACTTGTAGCAAAGTTGCAAAATATGTCATCCTCCATGCTATCACCAAATACGCTGATCCTACAGCAATTCGGACTCAGAAGATTTCATTCCACTGTACATCGATCCCTCGCCGGTCGGCGAAGCTATTCCGCCGGATAAGCCAACAGATTGGAGTACGCTTGTGGATACTGAACTGATGACCATGGATACCTCAACAACGGATAGTACTAATATGGATACTAAACCTCAATTAATTGTATTGGAACTACATCGCCAAATAAAGGAGTTAGCCTCAAGAATTGACCAAACGAAATTAATATAGCAGCAGATGGACGCAATTTCCGATCCAGATCAATACACCCCACTGATGCCCAAGAACATACGACAGATGAAAGCAGAAATTGAGCACCTTAGGGTTAAGTGCGAGTTTTTCATACCTATGTGTGCTAAGAATCCCTTTGAAAATCCTGCTATATCTAAACTTATAATAGATAATTGTAATAGAAATTCTAACGATGATACTAATGCTAATACCAATCAAACCAACCTAAATCAAACTAATGTAAAACGAAAACAGCATGAAATATCAGATAATTCTGACAATTGTAATGGAGGAAATGACGGATTTAAAGCCTACTAGATACGCTAAACAACCAAAAAGAAATAATTCTTAAAGATGCTTCTAATGTAATCACCACGAAAATATATTTGGACGGCTAGACCCAACTGCCTTTAACGCTAATGTAGCTACGCAAGCAGATCCAATGCAAAATAGTCAACCAAGCACTCAGCCCCTAACTACGCAGACACCCACACAAACTAAATCAGTGCCTCCAGTTATGGGGAAGCCACCCAAGAATAGAAAATTTAAACCCTACCTCAAACTTCTGGCTGATAAATCTAAAGCCAAATTCTACGGCCAAATTAATAGGGAATTTCTCAAAATTCTACCAAATACACCGGACGACCACCGAATACTAGAGCAATTTCTGCAAGAGCACAACGTAGAACATTACATCATTAACACCCGGCACCACAGACCCATGAAAATTGTTATCAGAGGATTGCCCATCGATATGGAAATTGAGGAGGTACGAGAAATTCTCACAGATAAAGGATTTCAAATCCACAAAATTTCGCAAATGACACGCAATAGCACAAGACAAAAAATGCCTCTATTTCAAATACAGCTACTCCCAACTGCTAATGTAGAAGTCTATAATATAACATACATATCCCTGTTTAATGCCCAGAGAGAGAAATATGTAAATAAAAACTTTATACCACAGTGTCATAACTGCCAGAAATGAGACCATTCATCGGACAACTGTTTCTTAACTTCCCGTTGCGCTAAGTGCGCCGAGGAACACACATCACCTAATTGCCAAAAAAGGATTTATTGAAAACCCCCTTTGTGCAAATTGTAATAATTCCCATCCAACATCCTACAGAGGTTGCGAAAAATTTCCAAAACCCAAATCAAACACCCAGCAAGGTCACAAAAAACTTATTGACTAATTTGCATTGGATCTGGTTGCGTAGCTACATTAGCGTTAAAGCCAGTTTGGTCTAGCGGTCAAAATTTATTTTTCGTGGTGACTACATTAGAAGCATCTTTAAGGATTATTTTTTGGGGTTGCTTAGCACATCTAGTAAGCTTATTAAATCCGTCATTTTCTCCATTACAATCGTCAGAATTATCTGATATTTCATGCTGTTTTCTTTTTACATTAATTTGATTCTGATATCTTAATCAACAAAATTCAAAAGCCGCAGACGAAAAACTTTGAAATTCAACCCTCAAAAATTCCACCCAACCAAAATGGATCAAGGAAGTTATGGTTACGGAGTACGCTAGGCTAAGCCCTTAACTCCACATCTTCATTTATAAGTTAAGTAATCAAAAGAGTGGTTAATCAAATAGGGTAAAAATTTTGAAAGCCAAATAAATAAAGCTCAAGATAATGCCTTCTCCATTAGAAAAAAGGTTAAAAACTCAAAGAGGGTCTTTTTATTATATTTTTGTGTCGGAAAAGGGGCCAGAATCAATTTTGAATTGGACAGTCAAAGCATAAAAAATTTTGAATAGATAAATTAAAAGGCGGCATGAGATTTCCTTGATTCTTGATATCATAAAAGAAATGAATTCTAAGTCACAAGCAACGCGTAGTAATGGAACGCTCGGCGAGGTCAATGACGCTCGCTCCCACTCGGAGTCTTGGCCGAAAAGCAGGGGGGAACCTGTTTAGTAGGTCGAAAAAGTACAAGTCAGCTGATCGGAGGAGATAATGTTGACCGCTATTCAACGCAGCACTAATGCAGGCTATCAGCAGTTCTCCCGACAGCCGGCCGCAGAAAGAAACAAATACAATGGAGGAAAACGTTTTCTTACCAGGCCGCAACGAGCAAGAATGAAAACGGTACAGCCAAAGACCGCCAGGGCACCCAGCAAATATCAGGAGGAAAGAAGGCTTTAAACGAATAGAAGGGCCTGAGAAAGTGCGGGTCCAGACCCCCTGTGCATAGCAAAATCCCTCTAAGTTTTATGTAAATACCGTGGTAGTCAAGAATTCCCAACTGCCGGTAATCCAGGTTCTTTTAAACGACGTACCTGTAGGAGCACTCGTGGACATCAGCGCGGAATGAAATTTTCTAAGCCAAAAATTCTACTATAGAAATTCCCGGAGAATAAGATTGTTTAAAAACTGTAGCACAGAAATAGTTGCCGCACAAGGGAAAGTTTGCGAATGTGTCGGATAGCTATCGCTGAAAGTTCATGTAAAAAAAGAAGTTTTGAAAGTTTTATTTTTTGTTGTTAAAAATTTGCAAAACATTGTAATTTTAGGTACAGAGTTCCTCAAGGCGGCGAACGCCAGAATAAACTTTGCAGAAAATTCTATTTTCTTGGATATGCGGCCAAAGGTGGTGGAAGAGGTAAATGTTCCTGAAATTGAGCTCCAGGACCTAAAAGGGGATGAAAGAGCCAAGCTGGAGAAACTCGTAAGTAAATTTAATACGTTATTTTCTGAGAAGCAAGGGAATACACAGATTGTTACCCATGCGATAGAACTAAAATCAAGAGAACCTTGCAAAGCAAAACCTTATCGTTATGATAAGGAAAAAGAAGCAATAATGGAACACCACATAAAACAAATGTTAAGGGATCAAATAATTATTCCCATCAACAATGAATATGTTAGCCCCGTTGTGCTAACTTGCCGCCTTCGGATCCAAAAGCTTATCGTTTTGCGATTGACTACCGAAAACTTAACAGCATGACTAAATTCCCTGTTTACCCTTTACCGGTAATAAAAGAAATAATACGGAATATTATGTCTTCATAATATATGACCACTCTTGATCTTACTTCAGGCTACTTTCGAATAGCCATGAAACCAGATGTGAATAAAGCAGCGTTTACTTAAAATCGGGTACTTATGCATTTTTACGCATGCCGTTTGGACTTTTCGGACCCGTATGGACATAATTTTACGTCCCGTCCTAGAATAATCCACTCTCATTTGTCTCGATGACATTATCATAACTAGTGACACTACTGAACAACAAGTGGAAGACCTCCACGAATTCTTTTTTGTTATGTTTGTTTAAAAGAAGCAGGTTTAACTATTAATGCCGCGTAATGTAAATTCGCAACTAAGAAATTGCGATATTTAGGACACAAAATTTCAGCTAAATGTATCGAAACTTAGGATTCTAAAATAAAAGCAATAAAATATTATCCTCCTCCAAATACTGCGAAAAATCTTTCATCTTTTATTGGCATGTGCTCATATTACTGTTTGTTTATCCAAACTTTTACCGATATTGTTGAATCTTTGTTAAAGAAAACCAAGTTTGCATGGACAGCGGAGGCAAACACTGCTTTCGAAAAATTGAAAACATCTCTAATTAATGCCCCAGTGTTAAAATTCCCGGAAGGGGACGAGAACTTGGAGATCGTGGGATCGTTCAGATTACTCCGTGGGTGCAATTTTCACTCAAAAAGGGCAACCCTTGGCATTTTTTAGCAAAATTCTAGGTCAGACTCAAAGGAACTACACAGCGACAGAAAGGAACACGTTAACAGTGTTAATGGCAGTTCAGAAGTTTAGGGTCTACTTCGGAAAAGCCCCAGTTACAATCTACTCTGACCATGCGGCCGCAGGCAGATTATATTCTGGAAAGAATTTAACTCCCAGAATTCTTAGATGAGCCTTAAAGTTACAAGAATAAATCTTAATAGTTAAGCACACTCGCGGCAAGGAAATACGGTGGCCGACGCCTTGTCAAGAATTAAACTGGATGAAAATGGGAATCAAATAGAATGTGCTATGTTAACTTCTAAAGTTTTAGATTCCGAGGAAACAGTTATAGCTGAATTGCCGAAGGATCCTTAATTCGGTGATATCTATGCTTATTTAAAGGATCCAGATAATATTGAATATGTATATCTTGCTGCAATTCGAATTAGGGTCCGAAATTACGAGATCATAGATAATTTGTTGTTCTATACTGAATCAACAAATGAAAACGGCGAACTGAAAACAGCCATCCTCGCCACACTACGTTTGAGTATTTTGCAGGAACTTCATGATAGCCCCACAGCGGGTTATTTAGGGGTAAGGAAAACGGTACGTAGAGTACTCAAGGCGGTGTATTTTCCGCAACTACAGAAGATAGTAACAGTGTATGTTAGGTCCTGTAAGTTATGTCAGTTAATTAACGACGTTAATTATAGCCCGGCCGGGTATCTAAATAATATTCGTGGGAATTTCCCCAACGAGATCCTTGGAATAGACCTTCTTGGCCTTTTTTCCCAAAGCGAGTTAAATAAAAACAGATTTCTTTTGGTGCTTGCAGACCATTTTCCTAAGTGGGTAGAAATAATTCCTTTAAAGCGAGCGTCAGCTAAAATAGTTGCAGATGCGTTCTTACATAAATATATTTTAAAATATGGTGTATCGCTAAAAGTAATAAGCGATAATGATAGGCAATTTGTTAGTCAAATTTTTGAGAACCTGTGTCAAGAGATTGACATACGGCATATGAAAAGGGTCCCGTACAGACCACAAGCAAACCTCGCAGAAAGAGTTAATAAAAGCATTGCTAAAATAATTAGAAGTTACGTTAAAAATTATCATAAACGCTGGGATGGTTGCGCTGATGAACTAGCCTATGCTTTAAGAACTGACATGTATGATACAACGGGTAAAACGCCCGCTGAATTATTTCTGGGTAGGAAGATGTTGACACCTTTAGACAAACGCTTTTTTGTTGAAGAGCGAGAAGCAGAATTTAAACAGGCAAATATTCAAAAGCTGATTGATGAAGCTTTGAAAAATTCTGATGTAGCAAGAAAGCCGCAGAACCTCTATTACGATAGGAAGCGCCGCGAATCAAATTTTAAAGTGGGGGATAAGGTGTTGAAAAGAAAATTCACTTTGTGTAATGCACCTGAAAACGTCGTATCAAAATTCGCCCATAAATTTGAAAGGCCTTTTTAGTACAACAGATCGTTGGGGGCTGTGATCTGCTTAAAATCAGAATCGGGAGAAAGAATAAAGGCTAATCCGGATCAATTGAAGAAATATTACGATCGTAAAGATTTCGTAAATATTAATAAATTTTTTTTTGTCTAAAACTGTTGTCTCTTCCTAAAACAAAAAACAAATTTTCTCTAAAATGATGTCTCACCTTTTTCAATGTTTACCTATGGAAAAATGAAAAGTGAGACGTCATTAAATTAACAGAAAGTTTTTTCTCTTTTAAATTCTGAACCAGAGGTATTTCTCTGAGAAAATATTTTTACAGCCGATTTGTTTAATAATGGACTGGTGACTATCTGTATAAACAGCCCGTGGTTCGCTTCAGATGACCCAGATCCTCATAGTCAACCCTCCAGAGACTTCATAGTAGATTCATGAACAGCCTACAAAGACATGTTACAAATTTGGATTTGTAACGAGAATTCGAATTTGTATAGAGATGTACTGAAAACGGGAGTTGGCCTGCAATCCTATGGAAAATATAGTTTATGATATCCAAGATTGGATAACAGAGTGACTCAAAAATATGGGTCTTGGAAGGAATGAGTGCGATGCATTCGATTCCTTCCAAGACCCATATTTTTTTGTCTCTCCTGCCTTTCCCTTTCACCAATCGACGGAAGAGAATTCCACATCATCATCATCATCATCATCCCCTAATTCTTGTTGCTTCCGTAAAATTTCGGGAAGGTGATGGACCTGGAATTCAGTGAGGAAGAAAATGGGACACCTTCTTCTTAATTCTTCACCTTCCACAGTGTCTCTGAGGACAATATAAGTTACACCGTCCTCCACGACTTTTGTTAGAGATTCCATAAAGATCTTACACATCCAAGGGAAGAGATTCATTACGCAGTGCTTTTGGGGCAACTTAAGCGGCTTCATTCGACGTAAGAACAATCTGGTGAGGTTGACCCTATTCTTTGGAATAGATGTCCAATTCTCCTAGCCGAAGAAAAGTGTCTTGATAGGGGCAAAAGACTTGGAGAATACTCAATGTGCGACCGCTGTTCGTAGGCAAGAGGGTGAGGGTATCTTTGGCATTCGAGAATAGGAATCCAAGATCCACATACGCATGCACGTAATAGATAGAATTGTATTCCAGTTTGAGCAGCATGGCTTCTCATAAAAAGAGCTCGCTGGCGATCCGTTTATATATACTCCTCAGAAAGAGTGAAAAGAGGACAAGAGGGAGAAAGTCATGTGGTTGATGAAGTGTAAAGGGTCATCACGTGGAAAAATTCTTTTGAGAAGGTTACAGAGGTGGTAAGTAAAAAATAGAAAAACAAGGTTAATGAAAACCAAATGGTCACGTCCCACATCACTTGGAAAATTCCTTTGAGAAGGTCACAGGGGGTAAAACAAATAGGAGAACAAGGTTGATGAAGTCTAAATGGCCAATTCCCATATTACGTGGAGAACTTCCTTTGAGAAGGGTAAATAAAAAATAGGAGAGCAATATTTATGAAAATCCAAATGGTCACGTCCCACATCACGTGGTCTTCTGGTAGAGGCAAACGTTTCTTTCAAACGTTCAAAACGTTTCTTCACACTCTTTTCAGAGAGAGATTCACACATTTCTCGTCATTGTGATTCGCATTTTGTACAACGAGTTTGTTTCAGTTCGATGTTATGTCGATGAAAGACGGTTCTTCTGGAATGCAACAGACATTTCACCTCTCATCCCCACTTCCAGTAAAAAACCATAGGATATTTTATCGGTGTTTTCCGAAGAGGACCTTTGCTTCCGGAGAATAAAAGATCTTAAAAGTTTCGATGGAGGAAGAGGGCAAGAGGGTTTTGTCTGCGAAGAAATGCTTCATTTAGGGGATAAGAACCCCAATAACAACCAGCTCCTCGCCTGGGTGTATAGTGTCCTCACCCAGCCACTTTTCGGCGACGTGTCGAATCAACGTGTGTACCGGGTATCTTTGGCATTCGAGAAAGTGAAAGATTTGCTTTCGTGACTTTTGACTTTTTCGTGACTTTTGAAAGATTTGCTTTTCGTGATTCCCAGTGAAAGATTTGCTTTCGTGACTATGTATAATCTGGGAGTTTTCTACATACCTCCTCATCCCAGCATGAAAAGCACAAGGACTATTACCCCAAGCGGTATGCCATGAGAATGTTTCAAACCGACCCATCTGAAGAAAGGGTCGTGAAAACTCACACGGATCCAATAGTTCTGAATTTCCATAGAATGGTCAACTTTTGAAAACGGAAATGAAAAATTTATTCCTCCTCCAAATTTTTTGGTCAACCTCTTTCTCCCTCTTCTTTTTAAGAGAGTGGGGAGAAAGAGAGAGTTTTGAGGAGGTTGAAAAAATGGGTATAGAAGGAAACGGGTGCATTGGGAAAAAAGATTTTCTTTTTTTCCAAATGCCCTCTTCTCCTTCTAGACCCATTTTTTTATCTCTTCTTCAAGCCAATCTTGGATAATAAAATCTTAGAATCTTGGAGATATAAAAAATAATTTTTGTCCAATCAAAAGGTTTTGTAACCCAATTTTGGAGAGAGAAATATTTTGTCCGACAGAAAGTCAATCTTAGATAATATCATTGTAACTCCTTCCCATCTATACGGAATTTCTTAAAACTCATCACGGACCCCTTTCTATCTATCCGAGAATCCATTAAGAATCATAATATTTTTAGTTTAACCCCCTTCCTCTCTATACGGGAGTCCATCATGGATTATAATAGAATACGTTCAGCCTCTATTTCCATCTGTATAAGATTTTATAAAGTCCATTCTGGATAAGCGTAATTTAAGTTACCGTTTCCCATCTAGACGGGATCTGGATTCTTTCTATTGGAACTCTCGCGACCAAATTGTAAGGATTTTAAGTTTAACTAACGTTTATTTTATTTTAAAACTTTACTATCATCTCTTATTTTCCACTTGCGGCCAGAATTAAAGCGTAAATGTGTTTATGCAAACTTGCTAACGCTCAAGCATTTAAGTTGTGGCTGTTTTTCCAAGAGATAAGAAGGAAGGAGAGAGAGACCTCTTGCTAACAGTCTTCACGCTAGCTTGCTATCAGTTACTGTCCGCCTTTAAGGCCAGAGGTTAACCTGCTTGAAGGTTAAAGACGTATTGCAGTTTTCCGCAGTTTGCGTACTACAAACGTAGTAATTTAAAAGGCCAGTCTTAGTGCTATTAATCTGTGTAAATATTAAAAGTTTCTTTTACGTTCAGACCACAAATGGTTAGTCTTTGCATCCCGAAGTACGGGAACGTTTGTAAAAGTCAATAAGTAAATAAAGCATAATTTTAACCCTCCTTATCTTTATCCTATCTTCTACACACGCACGAGCATAGCTTTTAGTGAGCTCCCTGTTCCTACTCAGGACTTCATTAATGTTTGACTGGAATCAACTGGAATCTACAGAAGTCCTGATAGTGGCTCCCGAAGGAGAAGACCCATGGCCAATTTTCAAGAGGAAGTTAATGAACCCGTGGTATCAGCTCAAAATTCAGAAATACCAGCTGCCACTCTAGAAGGATTCAGGTACATAATCCAGACCATGCGAGCATCAATGAAGCCAGCAGCGAGTTTCGATGGGAATTCAGCGGTGAGTAACGTTTTGGAAAAATTGAATGACCACTTTATGCTCTATTCAGTCCATGAGTTCCAGAAAATGACTTTGGCTACTAGCGCGTTGAGGGGCCAAGCTCTTAGTCGGTTCAAGTACATCGGGAAAAATCGCTTGGGCCAACCGTGAAGTCCTACCTGCACTTCTGAAAATTTCAAGTCCTCTTTAATAAAGGCCGCTCCAGTAGTAAGAAATCATGCGAAATTAGAAGCGGAACTCTTCAGCACATACCAGCAAAAAAAATTGAGGAACTCTCAAGCTTCATTTTAACCAGTTCACCGTTCTGAAAATCGCAAACATTTCGTGCCATTTTTCTCCTCACAAAGTTGAAATTTTTGTGTCTAAAACTGGCCTCAGAATATTTCTTTCCCCTTTTCACCAGCTGTGAAAACCTATTTAGAAGTTCTATTCAAATCAGATTGAACCGCGTACCTGTCACACTGAAGGACGCTGAATAAGGACCCCCTAATGAGGACCATTAAACAGAAAGCCTAGTGTATTCCTTAGATCAGATATTTTCCCCTTTGCCTCACTTCCTACACCCAAACCCAAATCTATTGCAATCTGTTACAATGTACTGATTTTACAATTGTCATCTTTATTTAAAGCGAAAATTAAGTGTATTAGCTAGTAGTGCCTATTTGGAATATGCTTGAATTGTGTTTTATTATTTTCTTGATGCAATGTAGTAAAAATTGTGATCTGTATATTTTTATATATTTAATTAAAAGATTTAATTCCTTTATGTGAAAAAAAATCTTTCTTTAGCTTAGATATTTAAGGTTCTTTTTAAAAATTGCAATTTTTTTAATTTAGAGGGTTCTTGGTTTCAGTTTATTGTACTTTTTCTACAGCAAAGAAAGTTTTGATTATGTGAAGCGCCTATTTCAAAGAGTAAGAAAGTAGCAACTGTTTTTAGCTGTTCTTGTTGAATAGATTACTAGAGGGGTGACCATTCTTTTAATTAATGGACTAAAAATTCAACAATGTTAAGGAGCACATTTTTTATCATTTTTTATTTTTTAAATTATAATCGTTGCAACTATCTTTATAATTCCATTAATACTCCCTTTTCCTTATTATATCCAAAAATATATATATTCAAGAATACATAGAACATATATATTCAAGAATAGATGGAATATATATATTCAAGAATACATAGAACATATATATTCAAGAATAGATGGAATATATATATTCAAGAATACATAGAATATATGTATTCAAGAATAGATGGAATATATATATTCAAGAATTATTATTAATTTGATAAGACTGCCGTCATAAAAACCTTTCAGTCTCCTTAAAGTTTGATTAGGTGAACTAAAATACTTATCTAAACTTATTTCTTAAGGTTTTGATATAGGTAGGTCAAAAATATGAAACACTCACATTATACCTTGTATATTTTAAATGATATAATTATGTATAAAATCGAGTTTTTCACTTTGTTTTGTTTCTGTTAGCATAAGCCTGTAAGTGTTAAGTAAACACCGAGAAAACGTATAACAAATTACAAATTATAAAATACCAGAATTTTATTCTTATTTACGTATTTCTCTACGACTTTACAATGAAGGCATACCTAGTTCTACTTAAATTAAAATTGTATTTGCAAAATAATCTTTTATGAGGTAGAGATATATTATGAGGTTTGTTTATGAAATGTGATTGCTAATTATTTTGAAGATTTCTGCTATGTAGATAAAAATTTTATAAAATTTTGTATCAGTATTTTTTGCAAATGAAGACATACTCGGAAAACCTTATTCCATATATCTCCCGCATGTAATTATTCCAGTCTACAACAATCTTACCGGCCATTTCTAACTCTTCTAAGCAAAATTTAACATTCCTTAATTCTTCACTTTAGCAGTATACAAATCTTTCTCCTGTAGGAAATGGCAAACGACTATTATCACCAAAAAAGTACATATTATCGAAAATGTTTTGTGTAAAATATAGTTACACATTTAGGAAAGAACTAAAGGAAACAATATAGGAATCCAAATTTCATACATTACTGTTGTTTCTTTTAAAATTCCCGAACTTTTAATGCTATAGCTTTCTCAATTAATAAGATTTAAAAAAATAGAAAGGTATCGATTAAAAAGTAAAATAAACATTAATAGTACAAGTTTTGAAAAATGAGATGTAACTTCGAAAATTTCAGTTGAACAATGTCATCCACAATCGGCGCAACATAGTCATAATGAAATTTAAAGCAAGTAATATTTCCATCTGTGTAGGTAAAGTGATAAAGCAAAACGCATATATTAGGTATAACATTTCAATGCTATTTAAAGTTCAGAGAATAATATACAGATCATATCCTCGGGGAATCGTTAGGAATTTAAAAGAGCATTTAAAACTTTTAAATCCCTTTGTTCGTTAATAGAAGGGAGAAAGCTGTTGTGGATCTCATAAGACGTGTTGAGGGGGTATCCATTCGAAGAAAGTGACCCCCCATCCTTTACTTTACTGAAACAGCCCCGCTGCGATCCTACTGCAGCACCGCTGAGAAGATAAGTGTGACTAAATAACTCGTCAATCACCCCTTTTCATTTTCGACTCTTTCTAGAGGGCTGGAAAAAGGCGCTGCGACGTATGTGTCTCGGGAGTTACGGTCTAGCCCAAATTTCAGCCCGACGAGAGTCTGCCGTTACTAACGGATGACGATGAATTTTTTCTGAACGTATCTCTCTCGGGGCAAACGGTGAACTGGTTAAGAAGAATGCAATTATTTAAGCTTTTGTATGGAAGCCGGCGGGATCCTGAAATCATACAAGTGACATGAGACGGAGGGCGTGGGCACCATCCCTCTACCACGATGGTAAATTGGTATAGCGCCACGTCCTCCCTTACCTAGAGTCCGGCTTTTGGAACCACACGCGAGCCTCGCACAAGACGCCGAGTCCCAAAGCCCGGACAGTACTGTCAGCAGTCTTGCCGACCAAATGCCAACGGGGTGGACTCCCATCCAAAGTGTCCGAGCCCAGCGTTTATTGAACTCCAATGAAATGCTTACATGGCCGAATAGGGGCAGTAATACATTCGTTTGATAACATTTTGCACACATTGCTACATTTTTGCCTAGGTTACTTCCCCAGGTACAAGACTTTATCGAATTATGGAATCCGACGACTTTGGAAAAATTATTTGAGTTCGCAATCCAGTTTGAAAGCAGAAGAACGGAGGACATTGAAAGAAGACGCCAGTACGAGCAGTGAAGTCAATTTGGTGCGCCAAGGCCACAGCAGAGGCAAGACCGCGACTACGGAAGCAAGTGGAATCAATGGTCAAAGAAACCTGAATATTAAAAAACAACCACCGAACATCAACAGTTCAAAAATAAGCCAGACAAAAAGTTTGAAGGCCAGCGGAAAAGAAGAAAGAAGATTTAAACTGAAACGGATTTCTGCTGACGGGAAGTTGCGGAAATCCGAAGACCAAGGAAATCCCTCTACCATTAAGCTCAATACAGTTGTGAAAAATTTAGTTCTTCCGAAGATTGAAGTGTTATTGAACAGTATTCCAGCCACCGCCCTCCTGAATACAGGAACTCAGTGTAGCTTTGCGGCAGAAGAAGTTTTTAAAAAATATTTTCGTCGGTATAAAATCTACAGTGCGGATAATACGACGGTGATAGCAGCCCGGGGGGAAAGATGCAAATGTATAGGTAAAGTACTACTGTATATCCGCATTAAAGATGAGCAGGTAAAAATTATGTTCCTTATTGTAAGAAATCTTCAAGCAATTATATTAGGAGTAGATTTTCTTTACGCGTCCGAAGCAACACTAGATTTCAGTCAAGTTGAGAATGAAACCGGTGCCTGAAGCAAAAGCAGATCCGCCCCCCCCCACAGTAAACCTCGAAAATCTGCCAGCTGAAGAAAAAGAAAAACTACGCCAAGTGGTAAGCGAATCTTTGTTCAGTGAAATTCCCGGATTCACACAAGTGACTAATCATGAAATAAATACGGGAGATTCACAGCCAGTTCGCCACAAGGCTTACCGCGATGACAAATCGAAAGAAAAAATCATAGAATGGCATATTAACACTTAGCCTGTCGGGTTATTTTCTGCAAATACCTTTAAAATTGTCGCTAACTTTTGACCCAACTCCCCCTAAAATGCCGCGAAAATAACACTGAACTTTCGAAAAATCCTAGCAACTGCCGTAGGGTAAATGTCCAGCAAGTTTCAGCTCATCAGCATTTTATGAATACATTTCAGAACTACAAACTTTAAAAGTTTTCTTTTATACAGATATCTTATTTTCAAACATATTGCTTTTAAAATCTTAAGTGCAGTAGAATATTTATTAGTTAAAATATTGCATACGCAATAAATTTGAAATAACAAACTTCGGTTTTTAGGCTTATTCTGGATTGAGAATTCACACCTAGATTTGAATTGCGTTAGTATTTTTTTAATATAAAGATTTGAAAACTTTAAATCTACTAATTTCATTTGAAATTTAGACAATCATTAGCCCAAACGGGCAATTTACCCAAAAGGGCAATTAGTTTTGTTTTGCATTTTGCGTTCACTATAAAAAAATTTTAATATAACTTAATAATATAAAAAAATTTCACGATAAAAATTTTTAGTATAACTGACTTTTATAGTATATTTTAAAAAATAATACTATGAAAGTCTGAATCACTTTTCAAATCGCTGCCACCAAATATAAGAGTCCTGCGTTATATTTAAAGAAACTAAATAATGAAGTATCTGTATGAATGTATGTTTCTCGCATTCTGAAAAAACAACAGTACCTACAGACATCAAATTTTAATAACGTAGTCCTTCACTCGAATATAGGCATCTGGAAGCTCAAATTTGGAATTTGTTTTATTATCTGTTGGATATTTTGTAAAACTTTAACAAATTTTCGACTAACAATCTCAACGATTTCAAAGCGAGCAACGGCAACGTTGTACGGAAAAAAAATTATCTCCAGCGTGCGACACTGTGTATCGGAAATTCTAAAGATATGCTCTTTTTAAATTTTTTGTTATATTGCTGTTGAATTGAGTTTTATGGTTTAATTGCGAAGAACATGATATTTAATAAATAAAGGTAACATATAAAACGTTAAGAAAACGTCGCCTTGGGCGTAATATAAATTAATATTATTATTATTATTTTTTTTTCCTTTTCTAAAAAGTTCTTAAACTTGTTATTGATTGCTCAGTACAATAGTACAGATACGCACAGGTTTCCTTTTCAGTTTTTTTAACAATAATTTCACATACCTTTTCAATTTCATTTTACAACATCCGTTTACTAGACGTTTCGTCTGCTGTATCTTTTAGCTTTCGTCATGTCAGAGGCTCAGAAAAAATTACGTTTCTAAACCTGGGAAATGAATTCTTGACTTCAGTTCTTAGGCAAAATGTTAAACAAATCATCAAAGGAATAAATAATATTCAATATGCAAAAAACTGTAAGTTTTCAGTAAAAAAAAGACAGTGACGTTAATGCTTAAATAATTCTTAAATGCTTAGCCATTCAAAGCCAAATGAAAGACAGTTCGGCACTAGACGTTTATAAATTCTTGCCTATACTAAATTAGTTCTAATATTTAAATTAATTATAGCAGAAGTAATAAATGTGTCGATAGTTCGTTCATTGATCTACGTCTTTCACAGCCACTCAAATTAAAATTCTTCCCTTTAATAAAAAAATCGTTTTAAGGGAATTTCTTGATGATTAAAGAATACAAAATTGTTAATTATATCCGTAAAGCTCTCCAAAATATTATGTCCATTATTCATAAAAGTGATATCATTTAAATCTTGTTCAGCAATGAGATCTTTATGAGATTTAATTTCTAAAAAAAATATTTTCCAATTTTAGATTGGACGCAAGCATTGAGACGAATCATCTCATAGTAATTTATTTGCGTAATGCTATGAAAAAAGTATATTCACTGTCGAAAATCCATAATTTGTACATTTCTTTCATGCAGTATTTTAAACAGAATGAAAGTAAAAATATTTATCGTCTAGCGGAATGAGTACTTGAACTAATAAATTTAGTTCTGTAGTATTAAAATTGTCCTTTATAATATGAGTGATTTTTTTGTGTATAAATTTAGAACATATTGATTATATTAAATATAGCATGCGTATATCTCACATTAATGAAGGAAATAATTTAGTGTATTTCAAACTAATTAAGAACAACAGCAGACAAGGAGGAAAAGAAGAGCGAACGAGATTTGTAGCAGTCCTTACTATGGATCTACACTAGGGACGAAGGGAATAATTATTAAAAATCAAACATTCACGACAATTGTAGCCGAGGAAGTGCACTATACACCTTATATCGCTAACAAGACTTATTTTTTCCTTTATTTTTTAAAAAAAAGTAAAGGAAAAAAATTTAAAAAAAAAAAATAAAGGAAAAAATAAAGTATTTATAGTTTGAAAACATCAGATTGCCGCCCGATGTTTCAAATCAAAGTTTACCGCTTAAATTTAAAAAATAATACTAATAAAATTTTAGCTTTTACGTCCTTCTTCTTTTAAGTAATAGCGCAGCCTATCTTACCAATTCATAAAATTAAATATACTCTGTTTACTCATAAAACCAAATAAAATTAAAACTTAAATCAAAAAGTATTCCAATTTTGTGAAATCCAGCGATTGTTTCTGTACTTCTTTATGGTAAAACTGTTTTAAGGACAAAAATATCAAAGTAGTTAAAAAGTCTAATGCAGTTTAATTAAAATTAAAAAAAGGAATAGATATGATCGCTTTTCAATCTATATATTATTATAAAATAATAGTCATTGTTTTTTTTTTTTTTTTTTTTTTTTTTGCGGAGAGATGGAAGACGGTAACATACATAAAAGTTAAAAGTAGCAATTTTGCAACTGACCGTTATGATAAGATATTAGAAACCTATTTTAGATATGATACTCTACGAAGAAACACTTATTGAAAAATGTTGCAATGAAATCCAGATAAAATGGCTTTCTGAATTATTTACTTTTGCTGTATTGAGCAACGATTTTTTAATAATAGCAAAGATAAATAAAACGTCTTATGCATCGCAGAGTAATAAACACATGAACTCGAATTTTTTTTCATTAATAATAAACAGGATTTATCGTTAGATGAAAATATTCTTCCAGGTGTTTAAACAATAGATAACAGTACAGCAAAATTTTTTCTTCTAAAATGAATTTATTTATTCTTAATATTACGAATGTTGCTGTTACTCTCCTACGAAAGAAATACATCACTGACCAGGGCTGAGTTCATTCATGAGATTAAAATACCATGATTAAACAGATCAAATGTTAAAAATCGAAAACCTTCAATTCCTACCGATTTTAGAACAAGGGCAAGCTTATTAGCAACTTTAGCAAGCACGATGAAGGAAAGAAATCAATTGTATTTTTAAATATAAAATAGGTGAGAAAATAATTACCCTTTCCGATATTAATAAAAAAAGGTTAATTCCTTCTATTGTCTTATAATTTTTATAAAAATCGAAGCAGAAATGTTTGTTCTTTAAAATAATCTCCACACATTCAAAAACAATTTTTTTCTTATATTGCATTTTTCTTTTACTATGGGAAAGTACACAAAAGAGGGATGTCTTTGTGAAGGACTTTCTAAAGAAAGCTGCCCCGTATCGTCGTTACACATAGGAAAACCAAGAAAATGTCCCTGAAGCAGCCTTTTTGCTGGGATTCGAGCCCGGTTCGAACTACCAGGGTTCAGCGACATTCCAGCTCTGTCCCTGGTCTGCCTTTTTTTTTCAAAGGATTTTCGGCAAATAATTCCCCTTATGTATTATTTTTCACACAGTTTAAATACTTGATATTCTAATTTTTCTAATGAATTTGTAAAACTTACGTAATTAGCAAATTTCTTTAAAAGTTTAGTTTTTATGATCTTTATTACCTCTTTTCACTGCTACATTTTGTATCTTTGTTTCTAAGAAAAGTACTGTCCA
>KK122441.1:217-28005 GCA_000611955.2 Stegodyphus mimosarum | reverse complement strand
CATCTTCTACCATTTTTGCTGTGAGCTCTGCAACAAAAGAAAAGAGTTCCCAGTCTGCCCTTTAATATATTAAACGAGGGGATCTCGACATGGGGTTTGCTCCTCTTCGTGAGAGAGATAGGAAAATGGGATAATGATCACTGTTGTGAATATCATTCCCGACACTAAAAGTTCAAAATGGCAACAGAGATGGTGAACAGATGGCAAGATCAAGGGCGTGAAAAGTTCTTGTAGGCTCGTGGAAATATGTGTCCTGCCCATTATTGAGAAGACAAAGGTTGTGATCTTCAATTAGATGCTCAGTTTGTCTTCCTCTTGAATTGGTGTCTTTATTTCCCCAGAGCGGACTGTGCCCATTAAAATCTCCTATAAGGATAAAGGGTTCAGGCAGCTACTCTACAAGCTCATTTAAATGTTGTTGGTCAGTGCGCTCGTTTGGAGGCAAATACAAAGACACGACTGAAAGCACAATATTCAAATTTATTTGCACAGCGACAACTTGGAGAGACGTCGTCAGAGAAAGTGCATTTGATGGATAGTCCAGAGAGATGAGGAGACCTACACCTCCACTGGCACGCTCACCTGCAATATTATCTTTCCTGACGAAAGAAAACCTCCGAAGTTTTGCTGGGTTTTCGGGTTTCAGGTTCGTCTCCTGTATTGCGAAGCACACAGGATGATGAGCATTGATAACATTTTTTATATCCATCAAATTCCGGTGAAAGCCGCGACAGTTCCAGGAGATGAGGGTGGCCATTATGATTGATGTTTGTTTCTTCGGTGTTGCTGTTTTGTTTTACGTGGAAACAGATCTGATTCAGATATCATTCCTTCGCGTGAGCTATAGCTGTGGCTTCTATTTTTATCATTTTTATGTTGAGTTTTGTTTTTAGGTTTGCTTTCAACTAGTTTTTCCTTGTTTTGAATTGAATGTGTTGGTTTTTTTTGGTTTTACTATTTGTCACCTGTGTTTTTATTGGGAGTGTTTGCGTCCCGACTGATACTTGCACTGCAATTGACTTAGTTGATTTAACGGCTGCGGCAAAAGTGGTGTTTGGTCGAATCTGATTGGTTTGTACTAGCCTTCTAGCTTCTGCATAAGAGATGTTGTTATTTACTTTGGCAGCCTGTACTTCCTTTTTTAATTTCCATTTTGGGCATGATCGGGAAAATACTGTGAGCTCATCTTTGCAGTTTATGCACAGTGGCGCAGCGGAGCAGTTTTCGCTCTCGTGGCCTACCAGTGAACATCGCGCGTATGTCAATTTGCCACGACACGAGTTCTTCGTATGACCAAAACGCTGGCACTGGAAGCAACGCATGGGATTTGAAATATAAGGTCTTACGGGAATATTTAGATATCCGGCCTTAATATTCTTATGCAGATCAGGTGAGTTAAAGGTCAGGATCACGTGTTTCGTGTTAATCAACTGACCTTCGTTACGCATCTTGATCCGTCTAGCACCACAGACATTTTGATCCGCAAGCTCGGATTCGATCTCTTCTTCGGAAACGTATAGAAGGTCGATTTCCGAGATTACACCACGACGATAGTTCAAAGTTCTATGCTGTGTTACTTCGACGGTAACTTGCCCAAGTTTGGTTACTTGAAGTAAGGATGCAGACTGTGTGGCCGATGTCGTATCTATAAGCAAGTCTCCAGAACGGAGACACTTTATGTTCTTGGGCTCACCAATACAAGATTGAATGTATTTGCTGATTACAAAAGGTGATAACTTTTGCAGCTCGCCAGAAGTACTTGAAATGACAAGGAAACGAGGACAATTTTTTGGGTTATTGGCATTTGCATCTGTTCGCAGTCTTTTTATAGTAGCCGTTTCGCACAATTCAGTACTTAGAAGGTTTTTGGTAGTTTCAGTTTGTTTAGGAATAATGTAAATATTATGGGTCGCCATATTGAGAAGAAAATAAGATTCGGGTCCAACCGCCTCGCCCACCACGGAGCCCAACAAGGGAACACAGATTTCTGTGTTACTACTAGCCGGACCTATACGCAAACTGATGTCCTACAGTCGGCTTTCCCGAAAGCAGGAACTCCCGAGAGCTTATCCCCAAGCCGCCGACACAAGGTCGGGAGAACAGCCGATTGACACTCGTGAGGACAACGAAGTGCCGCCCGTCTAGCTGAAGCAGAGGCCAAATCAGTGTGTTGGGGACAGTACCTCGCCCCTCAACTACCAGGATCCTCCTTTCCAACGACACGGGTCGCTGCGCACGGCAAACGCGCAGGCGGTTTTCTCGCCACATGCAAACTAGAGACAAGGATTGTTCCAGTTGCTCATGACGAGCTCCAACCTCTGAAGAGGAAAACCACGAGGGAGAAAAGAAAGAGAGAAGTTACAGTTCAGAGGAGAGGAGACGGAAAAGAGGACAGATCACTGGGGCTCCAGGATCGTGACACCTGTCTCATCAAGAAGATGATCCCCTGAAGGGCTAGGGTACCTCGGGATTGCCACACCCGTACTCACAAAAGTGAGCCCCTGAGGGGCATCGGTTATCTGATATGCCAGTGTTGGCTCATCGGAACACATCATCCATACTAAAAACCTCTTCTGTGGTAAGATCTTTTTTTCTGTCACTAACACAGAATCATTATTATTCGGTAATTATGACGTCATTATTGGATAAATATTTTGCCTTCAGTATTTCATTCTCCATTCTCCGGTTTCTGGAACTTAAAAGTTCAATGTTTATATTTTGAGAGGCAGTGTGGATTTTTAGCATTTGACTGTACTAGTGCATTACTGTTTATAAACTCTGGATGGAAATGTGTTGTAAAGAAATACTCTGTACTTTGGTATTTAACATGATTGGTACAGTCTGTAAACAAGCTATTCTCATTTCTAAAATTACAATTTTAAGTTTTTCAAATTATTGAATATGGGTCTCCACCAAACGTTGGGAGGTTGTGACCACTGAAAACTGGTAGCTCAACCTAGGTTTGAACTCATTCGAATGGGTTAGCTGCATGGTTGGTTTTCTTCACGTGTAACATAAATATAAGCTACTTTCCCTTAGGAATGCAGTGTTCAGAGTTATGGTAAGGTATTTTTCTAATTTTCTTAAAAAAGGTATTAAAGTATTTTTTAAAATTTTGTTGAACTATACAGAAAATTACTCATTATCTATAATATGTGTTATTGATTGTTGTGCATTCCTACATATCCATACTCTATTAAGGTCATTTGGTCTTTAACTGTAATAACTCATTTGCATCCCTGGAAAAAAAACATTATATCTATTTCAATGATTCATCCATTGTCACTCGTTTTTCTGTATTCTCCTTTTTCTATGTAAAACACATATACTTCTTTATTTCATGAACCGGCAACATTGCTTCTGCAGTAGCTCGGTGATAATAAGTTTTTGTGCTTTCTCTTTCACCACCTTTACATAGTCATCTGTTTTCACTTGAACATCTGAGAATATTATAAACTCGTTATTAAAATTCCAAAATCAGAAACAAGAAAGAGGTGCATGACGTTTTTAAAGCAAGCCCATTGCACTCTATGAGTGCAGAAAGTTAAATCTCAGATTTTGCCGAAAACAATAAAAACTGCATTATGCTGTTCACCGATAGGCTAAAGCATTAAAATTCCCATCGGAGGGAGCATAATGTGCAGTCACACTACTAAAAATGTCCGGAGAAATGAAAAACGATGTGGAGGATCACCTGGGTTGAACAATAAATATTTTTTGGTGACATCATGGGTTGCTATGTAAATTCTTTTTTGAGATATGGTACGCTGCTTCATCAATACATTCTCATGGCTTATTGAGGGAAGTGCACCAAAAAATAATGAAGTGGCAAAAAAATTAACTGTCAAAATATTAGGTACTGTTCTGTTATCCGCGCCAGATTAAAAATTCTATGAATGTATGTATATATATATATATGTGTATACATTAACCACTTGACACCTTTACAATATGAGATCCATAATAATAAGGAAGAAACAATATTACATACTTACTAAAGTTTGGTTTACTTTATTTAATTATAGCAGATAAGGGCTATCAGCCTAAGAGGATGGATGTCTTTGTGAAGGACATTCTGAGAGAAACTGGCTCATATCTACATTAGAAACTACACTAGAAAAGCCTAGAATCCATTTTTGAAGTCCTTTTTAAGCCTTAAATTGATATTAGCTTCCTATGAAAATACCTTGGCAGTTTCACAACAGTTCATTCATATTAAAATTTGAGTTTATTTAACAGGATAAAAATTTGCTATTCAAATTTAGTGTAGGTGCAATATATTTTTCAAAACTATTCAGAACAAACTTATATACATATTAAAAAATATGAACATGTAAAACTATAAAAAAAATCTTCCAGTAGATCTTCTGTTTAAATATACTACATGATAGTTCTTCCATCCAAAAACTATGTATATAATTTATATATAAACCAGATTCCTTTCAAATATACAATAAAATAATAGAAGATGTAATATTTATTACAAAAAAGTTCGTAATTTTTAATTCATTAATTCTTTATTAGTCCAAAGGGATTTAGTCCCGAAGGACTATTACTTTCGTTTTGCGATTTTGCGTCGATTTACTCTGAATGCCCGTTTCACTTTTCAAATTGTAGCCACTAAATGTTATCGCTCTGCATTAAATTTAAAAAAATGAAAAATCTGCATAAATGTATGCATGTTTCTCGCATTGTGATAAAACCTAGAGCCATCGAATTTTGAATGACGTAATCCTACTGCGAATATGGGCATCTGGAAGTCCTAATTTAGAATTTGAAATTTGCTTTATTATCGATTTTATGTTTTGTAACATTTCAACGAATTTCTGATTAACAAACTAAATGATTTCAAAGCGAGCAATGGCAACACTGTACGAAAAAAAAACATTTTTATCTCCAGCGCATGAGACTTACGGAAATTCTAAAGATATGTTCATTTTAAAATGCTTCTGCGATATTGATTTTGAACTGAATTTTATGGTTTGAGTACGCAGTACATGATATTTAATAAAAAAAGGTAGCACACGAAACGTTAAAAAAACGCGCCTTTGGACGTAATTTAAAATCTGAAATCTTTCAGATTTTTTTTTTGAATAATATATACAGAGCGGCAAATATTAATTTCTTTTTCTAATACGATGTAGAAATTAAGGCACAATACATTAATTATTGGGTAAAAGGTATTGCAAATATTAACACAACTAATTTAAAACTGAAATCTCATAAATTTCTCAGTGATTTAAAATAAACACAAGAGTGTATTAGAAAGATATACATGCTAATACACTCATGTCCATAAATTAAGGATAATTCGGAGTCACGCCAAAATCGAACTCTAAAATAAATATATCACCTGTAAAATCACTACACACATCTTCAAGAATCATATGCAAATTTCAGGAAGTAACCAGATGACACCGATGGTACGTCACAATGACAAGAGTGTAAGAGGGTGGTATAGAAGGAATACAGGCAAAGAAGTAAAATTGTTCGCAGGAACTTTATAAGCATTTCAGTGCAATAACCGAATAGTTATGACACAAAGGACGCATTTGGATGATTTTTTACGTGGTAGAATTATCGGCCGTCTGGAATGTGGGCGTACCCAACTGGAAGTATCAGACGAACTTGGAATTGCCCAGAGTGCCATCTCCAGGCTTTGGCAACAATTCCAAGATGATGGTAATGTGAGTAGACGTTACAGCACAGGTCGCCCCAGAGTTACAACGCCGAATGAGGACCGGTATTTGGCAGTTACTGCCAAAAGAAAGAGGTGGAGCACAGCCTCAGACCTGTCTCGTCAGCTCTCTTCAGCCACTGGTACGACAATTTCAAGGCAGACCGTGTGCAGACGCTTAGGGCAGATTGGTCTATATGCTCGTAGACCTGTCAGATGCGTTCCACTTACTGCAACTCACTGTCGCCTGCGGTTAGCCTGGAGTAGAGAACATGCATTGTGGACACCGCAACAGCGGACTTGTGTGATGTTTTCCGACGAGTCCAGGTTTAGCTTGCAGTCTTATTCTCGCCGGACTTTCATATGGAGAGCTCCAGGTACCCATTACCACCAAGAAAACATCATTGAACAACACCGTTACGGTGGTGCAGGAGTGCTCGTTTGGGGTGGAATTATTCTGGGTTCCAGAACTGACCGGAATGTTCAAATTGGAACCATGACAAGCCAAATCTATCGGGACGTCATTCTAGAACAATATGTATGTTTGTTTCGGGGCGCCATGGGCACACAATTTGTGTTTATGGATGACAACGCCCGTCCTCACCGTGCAAACATCGTAAGCGAATACCTTCAATCGGAGGATATCACCCGTATGGACTGGCCGGCATTCTCACCGGACTTTAATCCAGTAGAGCACGTATGGGACATGCTTGGCCGACGAGTTGCAGCCCGTCAACCTCCTCCTACATGTCTACCAGAACTTCGGAGAGCATTGCTTTTTGAGTGGTGTAATATCCCCCAAGATCAGATCGATAATTTGATACTCAGCATGCCTAGGCGTTCTACTTACTGTATTGTATCGTCTGGGAGACATACAATGTATTAACAATCATACGAACCATGTAATATTGGTTTTTTGTAAATAGGTTTTTTTTTGTAATTTGCTCCAGGGAGAAAAAATCGCTAATTTTTTTGACAATATCAAACATATAGCACGTTTTTTTGCTTTTTGCTCTTTACCTTTTGTTTAATAAATAAGCTTTACAAATAAGTCAAATTTGTTTTGCTTCTAACTCTTCCTTTGCCTGATTTTGCATTATCCTTAATTTATGGACATGAGTGTATTTAAAGAACTGTAGTACTTTCACGAAAATTTTCGCTACTTCCGAAACGTATCGCAGAACCATGTTTCACTTTATGCGCAGAAATTTACCGAGTGTAAAGGGCGTATCTTTAATGTGACATCATCTAACACGTAGTTTAGATGTCACGTGACCTCCCTGCGCGTTTGGGGATTTAGCGCTGACCGGATCTGCTACCCTACCCTGTAAACTATTTGCAGTCTTAAGTTAAAATAATCTACAAGTGTCTAGCCCCTCAGATGTTAGTTTCCTCCTGTTCCTCTCTGAACATCTGCGCAGTTTACTACGCATGTCGTCATTTCCCTGAAGGCGCGCAAGTGTGCATTATTATTCTCTGCTCTTACACTGCTTTAGTACTAATACTTCTGTTTACTCAGAAGAATTCTGTTTTCTCAGGTGTGCGAGAATTCTAATTCTGGTATGCGTGATTGTGCAAATGATATTAGTGTGGCTGAGAGAAATATTTTACAGCCAAATACATCTGTTTCCTCAAAAGGAATTTTTGATTCTGAATCAAATCAAAATCTGGAAAGAGTAATTGTGTGCGAGAATTCCAGTTCTGGTATATGTGTAAATTCTGATTCTGTTATGATTGACTGTGCAAATGATTTTAGTATGGCTGAGAGTGATTTTGTTTGTCCTGATTGTTTAAAATCTTTCAAATATAAATACAATTTGAAACGCCATGTATATAAATTTCATTATAATAATACTACATTAATTGAGTCTTTAAAAATTGATCGATCACTAAGCTACAAATGTGAGAACTGCCATCTCAAATTTAGTGACCTAAAAAATTTGAAATATCATCAAAATAAAATTCATACTTCAAAGGTCAATCAAACATTGTAATTATGTGTGTCCTCTATGTTATGCTAATTTCGAAAAGTGAGAAATAATATTTCATTTCAAGAATGTTCATGACATTGATATGAATCATACTGAGCTAGAATTTAATTCATTTAATGATTTTTTGGCATGGAAGACAGAAATTGAAAGTAATACAAAGTCAAAATTTGTTTCTTATGGTAGTAAGCATAGTAATATACATGGTGTAAAATATAATTTCAGATGCCACCGTTCAGGAAATTTTGTATCAGAAAGTAAAGGTCTGCGTCACTTAAAAATCCTTGGTAGCAATAAAATAAATGCATATTGTCCAGCTGCATTAAAAGTAACAGAACATATAGATGGCAAATGTGTAGTGTCATATCAGAAAATACATATTGGGCATCAGAATGATTTAGGTCACTTATTTTTAACAACAGAAGAAAGAAAAAATATTGCCTCAAAGATCGCAGCAAAAATTCCTCTGGATAATATTTTAGATGAAATTAGAAATTCTATATCAGATGCTGGGCTTGAGAGGGTTCGTTTACTTACAAAAAAAGATTTACATAACATCGAAAGTGCACTGAGTGCAATATATGCATTCACCGATATATATGCAGCTGTATTGATTCATCAGTTAGGTGGAATATGTGCAAACATATACATTATTTACATCAGCACACTATAAATACTGCTACTTATACAGATACTACAACTACAATATATAATGAATCTTCACTTATTATAGATGATGGAAATGAATTAATTTTGAATGAAGTAGCCAAAAAAACAGACCCTCTCACTGGCACACAGAAAGAATGAACTGAAACGAACATGCTTAGAATTAGTAGATTCATTAAAATCTGACAAACAATGTGATGTCTTAAACAGGATCCTCAAATCAGCACCTCCACAACTAGAAGCTGTTGATATGTTAAATGCACAAGAAATACATTTCCCAAATGCTAATAAAGATATTCCACCTAATAAAAATATAATACCCCAAAGACTCTCAAATACAAAAAAGAAAAGAAAACTGACCAAAACTTCTACAGAAATTTCACAAAATGAAGACAATAATACAATTCTTAAAATTATTTTGGATCACAAGAATTTTACCTACAGTTCCACTGAAGAATCTTAACAAATCTGGTGAAAAATATATATTTTAATAATAGCCAATAGTACCTATTCACAATTCTTTTTGCTCATTTTTATCATCTAAAACAGCTTCCTTCAACTGCCTGTGTTTTATATTTTATAAGTGTCAGATGATACTTTTCTCTTATTTGTATAATACTCTCTCTCATTCTTCGGAGCTTCTCTTTAATAATAAGATAATTACAATTCTGATCCTTAAAATGATCAGGAACAATACATAATGCAGAAGGTCAGAACTGGTCTTGAACCTTGATCTCTGGTGCTCCTGATAGGTTGACATATTCTGTGATTACTGAGGAAGTCTATTTTTGTTCATCTTCTTTGCATTACTGCCTTCTTTTTTCACAAGGCCAACAATATCAAATATTGCTCATACAATCAATCATTCATTGACTTTTATACTGTTCAGTCAATGGATTATTACTAGTAAATTTAATGTAGACAAATATATTTTGGTGAAACTGAATCAATCCCAAATTTGAACAGCAAGCAATATTTTGTACTATTTAATGCTTGTTATTTAATTTTTGTCAAGTTTTTATTTTCTAATTATTCAACCGCATGTACATTAACATGTTGTGCACTGGCCATTTTATTATGCGTAGAATTTTTTAAAAATAACTGAACATTGTAACAATCTCATCATAATTTTAAAATCACATCACAGTTTTGTAAATTGCCACTTATAATGGAATATCATAATGTATAATAATTATAAGTTATCATTGAAATTATCATCATCATAAAAACTAATTTTAGAAAATCAAAATATACTTTTGCAGAAAAGTAACACTTTATTCACACACACACAAAATAAACTACAAACAATAAATAACAGTGACTAAATAATTATACAAACAAAACAGTGGCTGATTCATAATAGCCATTTAAATATTTTTTAATTCCAGGTGCCTGGATAAATATTTCCTCCATTATATCTTCATTTCTTTTAAAGACAAAATATTCTCTATGTTTATCAATAGAATTCCAGGTGCCTGGATAAATATTTCCTCCATTATATCTTCATTTCTTTTAAAGACAAAATATTCTCTATGTTTATCAATAGTAATGACTTCAAATTAGCTTACTTCATAGTGATCCTTAACCTACTTTTTACAATTTTTAATTTTGAAAAAGTTATTTCGCATTCATTGTTATAGACAGGGTGAGTACAAACATATAACCAAAAAGACATTGGCATACACAATACTACATAAATTATATTTCAAGAGTAATTTATATGCACACAAGAAATTGTATTTAGCATTGGATGAATACTCATTAATTGATAGAGGTCTCTTTGCTTCTGACTTGGTATTAGATTCAGAATAATGATTTTCAATTGAATTTTTTAGTATTTCACATTTAGTTACTAAGTCCTGATATTCGCCCTTAAGATTTTTATCAATTGCATAGTGCTCTAATAATATAGAAAATAGTTAAAAGTGTTCAGCGACAATGGCTTCAAAAAGTTTTTGGGATCGAGAAGTGATATGTCTTCATACAACTTCCTATGCCCTTTAAACCTACTTTCCATCGATGAAATGGTGTTATCCATTATAAAGATAGTAATTTCGAATTGTTTGAGAGGTCAATTGAAATTATACTTGGCCGATTCTTTGTTGTACATTTGTTTCACTTTTCGGCATCTTCTTGCAGGTAGTTCTGTAGAGACATTAGATATTTATAGAAAGCATGAGAGATGAAAAATGAACAATGCTTTTGCCGGTACTCGAACCATGGACTTCTGGAATATGTGCCCAGCGTGCTGACCACTACTCCATGAAGGCGAGAGAAATACCTTATATACTCCCCCTTATAAAGGGCGACTGGGGTTTGGGGACCCAATCGTAAAACCCTGGTGGTGGAGAATTATCATTCACCACCCTTTTTAGTTCGGGTGCCACTGTAGAGACATTAGGTATTTTTAGAAAACAGGAGAGATGAAAAATGAACAATGGCTTCAGGACTCGAATCACGGACCTCTGGAATATGCGTTCAGAATGCTGAAGCACAACGAACTGTTCAGCACAACGAAGGCGAGATAAATACCTTATAGTTCTTCTTCCATAATTATATCACAACTTAGCCTTTCTTGTTTATTATTGCAATTGCAATCCGTTGCAAACAATTTTGATGAGTTAAATATTAAATCAAAGTTTCAAGAAACGGCTTTTAAAGAGCTTGCAGCCTCCCTATTCATATTTTATGGTAGGATGTAATTTCGTTACTGCCTCAGCATATTGAAATATTTTCAAATATACGTGAGCAGACAGAATTATTCTAAAAGTTGATATCTTATCCAAAATAGATTTTTCTATTTGTCATATCTGTGCATTTTGTATGCCATTGGAAGATATACTTTTGAGTGAAAGTATTAATTCTATGCATGTACCCTCACTCGCAGGGCTGTTTTGCTGAGTCATCTGTGTTGATTCGATTGTTGCGAGTTTCATGATCGGCACAAAATCACACCTGGCATCTGCCCGCTGGCCCTATCCACCAATGAATCTTATGGATATATGAGGTATGAAGCAATATGTGAAAAACATGTTTTGCCCCCTCCCGCCTTGGAGGCGGAACTTCTGAAATTGGTTTTTAGGTATTCATGTTCCATTCATTTTAATGCAAGAATCTTATGTACATCTGTTTCTTCCTTATATGAAAAAAAAAAAAAAGTAAAAACATGTTTTGCCCCCTCCCCCCCTTGGGTGCCGAATTTTCAAAAATCGCTTCTTAAATGACGCCTTCAGTACGAAAGAAATAAGTTCCTAGGTTTTGATATATACATCTCTAATAGCTTTGGGCGACGATCTATAGATGAATGAATGAATAAATCAAGAATTCTTCTTCTATGTATGTATTTATAATATTTATAATATAATAATTTTATGTATATATTTATAATAAAACATCTAAACAAAAAGGTGCAAATCGGAAAACATAAATCAAAATAATATATTATTTGACAGGAAATAACCAAAAAGAATAAATAACCAAAATGGAGAAATAACCAAAAATCAATATCTAACATATAAATATGTATTCCAATGGAAAGAAAAATAGGAAAAGTAATAAACAAAATTAATTTGCACTGAGTAATGCGCATCAAACTCGTAGCTTAATAACGAACGTGCCGTCGGTGTCGGCTGATTCCTTTCTGCATGCCGAGATCCCTGACATAAACACGCTGCGCATGAACCTGCGCAATAGCATCTGAGGGGCTAGACGCTTGTAAATAATCTCAGAGAAATGAATTAAAAGATCTTAGGATTGCAATGAAATAGTTGAAAATATTACTTTTGTTGCCTGTTGCGGATCGTCAAAAAAGCTATTGGTGTTACAAAGTGGACAGACTTTTAAGAAATGCTGCTGAACTGAATTTTAATGCTGTGCTAAAAGGTTGTTATGATGTTTTTGTGGGATTATAAATGCATTCAGAGAAAGAGAAAGAATTCTTCAATTTCTGTTCGATGAGTATTTCTGTTATGGGAACCGGACAGTTAAGCTAAATCATCTATCAGTTGCATATGATTATTCTTTTTAAAATGTTCATAGCGAACCAGTGAAAGAAAGCATAACTTACGTGAGAAAATATTTTGACAAAAAATAACTAATCAGCAACAAACAATTCTATCAAATATTGTAGTTACAAAGATGTGAAATATGTCAAAAATTAAACGATTGCTCCAGTAGACGATTGAGATTTAACGAAGTAGTATAAAGTTTTTAGTTTTTTAATGTATGACATAAATAGTTAAAGTTGAATGCTGGAACTGAAGTATGGATATGTTTTATAATATTGCTAATTGAATCATCTTTCAAATCCAGTTAATATTTCCTTTGTTTTCTCAGATTTAATTTGGTCAGCTTCAAGTATAAAAATGTTTCTAATAATAATTTTTTCATGGCCTTACATTAGCATTGAACTGCAACGTGACGTTTAATATAATGCGAATATATTGAAATATGTAAATTTGTTGGTAGATATTTTTATGTGATGGTATTGAAAGACTGCTGACATCCCATATACTTCCAAATTTACTGGAAGTTAACAAGGAATGTCACAACTTTCAGCTTACAAAACAGGCAATTTGAAAATTAGTTGTGATGCTTGCCTATTATATATGTGAACTTCAGAGTGTCTTCTGCATAGCACCCGCTAAATGGAAACACCACCAACATTGGCGATAATAGTTCAAACCTGGTAACCCGTCAGATTCAACTGATTCAATGTTCGAAATTTGCAACCATTGCTCTAACGTTGTAACTCAATGGTAACTTGTTCACCTGGCTAAAAAATCTCTTATTGCGGCTAACTTGTCTTTTTCTCTTCTTAAATTTCTCATACTTTTATCAAACCGAATAATATTGAGAAGAAATTGAAATCTATTTAGAGACATAACAGCACTAAGAAGTTCGGAACAGCTTGAGTATAGGACCCCATTGGCGATGTTTTGGCTTGGCGACCGAAAAATGTCGCCAAATCATGGAAAAGCAGTTAAAATTGAAAACACAAGTTAGAAAACACGTTGTAACCAGAAAAAATTTTAGAATACATGTTTAAACAGCAAATTTGAAAGTACATAAGTAAGGGGGGGCATATTTTGAATAGTAATATTGAAAATACAAGTTTAGCCTTAGAAAAGCAGTTAGAATTGAAAATAGAAGTTAGAATGCACATTTTAACAAGAAAAATTTTAAATACAAATTTAGAATATATATTTAAACAGTAAAACTGAAAATAAATAAATAAATAAGTGGAGGCATATTTTTAGCAGTCATACTGAAAATGCAAATTTTAAGCTGTAAAATTGAAAATAGAAGTTCAGAATACATATTTAAATTAAAAACATGAAAATAGGAGTTAAGAATGCATGTTTAAATTAAAAAGAAAAAAAATTTGAAAATACACACGTACACGGAGACATATTTTAAGCACTAATATTGAAAATGCAAGTTTTAAGTTGTAAAACTGAAAACAGGAGTTCAGAATACATGTTTACATTAAAAATAAAGTAAAGAAATGCTGGAAATTTAGTAAAGTTCACAAAATCACGGTAAATTTACAAAGAAATCGTGTACTCTGCCAAGTTTATGTCTCTTACAATTTCTTGAAATTTGTTGAATACGTCAATATTTTGCTCCTTGCAAGATTTAGTGAAGATACAGACAGGGTTGCCGAAACGAAGTATTCTAGAATTCGCAGGGTTACCAGAAAAATACCGTCCTTAAAGTGCGCCAAGCTGAAAATCGCCAATGGGGTCCTATACTCAAGCTGTACCAGAAGTTCAATACCCATGGCATCGTTTGCCCACAATTCATGTAGATCTACCTTGCTAGCCTTTTTTAAACCTATCAGATACAACATTCCGATCACTGCCATAATTTCATCTCTAGTAGTATCTTTCGCAATGGATCTATAGTATTCTTTGCCAGTGCCATTTTTACATCTATTCTCAATGTTTATGTTTGTATTACAAACTATGAAATCGATCATTTCTATGTCAGTAATTTTTTAAAATGCAGATAATTCATCTATAACATCATTTGCTTTTACAAACGGCAATATAGTCTTCAAAATGTTTTTCTGTGGAGTTTTCGAATACTTTCTTATGATCGGAGATTTTTTCCATTTGTAGATTTCACATACTTCATTCATTTACCTCTTTTACCTTTGTATATTATTTTATTAAAGTAGTCTTCATCGTTATTTACATTTGTTCCTGTAATCTCTTCACCAGAATTCCCATCTCTTTCAAACTGAGAATCATGATCACTTTCATGTATCTGCTCTTCACTGTCATTATCGAATTCTTCGTCATTATATTCGCTTAATTCTTCATCTGATAACTCTTGAAGAAGTCTTGCATAATCATCAGGGTGTAGTATATCTTTTCTCCTTGAAAACCTGAAATAAATATAAGAAAGTCAGCTTATTTTTTGTATATAAGTAAATAATTTGAAAGATTGACAAATTAATTAATTCTAAAGTATTATGAACAGTAATATTACTTTTTAATCATGCAGAAATTTAAAAACAAATAGTTACATTGTTACACAAATGTAGCACTTTGTGCGCCACGAGAGACTTGTTGAAAACAATCCTGAAATCAAACACGGGAAACTGTGACCTTCAGCATTTTATGGCTACCTTTTCTGAAACGAATAAATGGACAAAAGTTAGGTTAGGAGCAGGTGTTAGACATGTGATTTTCTTGGAATTCATGAAAAGGTTTTTAAGAACTGTAGCGTTCTGTACACCACTTGTGTAACTAAGGGTTAAAGATGCAATATCACTTTTCTCTAATTTATGTTTTCCAAAACAAATTTAAAATGCACCAGAAGCATAAATGTAAATCCCTTTGTTTTGTTTATGAAGCTCATCAGCTTCCTTTTTCCCCTTCTTTTGGTAATTCGAGCCTCTAAAGTATTGGAGTGGACTCGTTTCTGTGCGAATTTAATACAAACTATTTGCTTCTTCAGCAAATGCTACACCAGGGATCTCCAAACTATTTTGGACAAGTGACCCCTTTTCCAAAATGAACTGTTACCTCAGACCCCCATGGCCAAATTACCTACTTTTAAGATCAACCCCCTTATTCATAATGGCCCGCTAACTTAAAACAGCTGCTACAGAGTGTTATTTTTCATTCTGACTTAGGTCAATAGAAGAAGACAGAGTGAGAATTAGCAATGCTTTAAGTTAGCAGACTATTATGAATAAGGGGGCCTATCTTTAGTTTTTTCCTATTGATACAAAATACCGAGGTACTAAGGTACCAATTGGAAAACTTTGCACTTGGTTAAGTGAATAAAGTTGACTTCATTTTCTCATCAAAATTTAACAAAATAAAAAGACATACAATTCAGTAAATATCAAGTTTAATTTATAATGATTATTACAAATTAAGTACTTAAAGAATCTTAAGTAGGTAGGAAATTATATTTAAAAAGTATTAATTCGCAAAGAGAAAATAAAACATTCAGTGTGATGGATGAACCTGGTGACTATCTATTAATCTAGCTACATCCAGTTCAATATTGGTGAGTTGCAGCCTTAAATCTCCATGTTATTTGATTTTCAGACGGTTTCTTTGTTTCGTCAAAATGTTTGTTACCACACTGAAGCTTTTTTCAACTAGGTATGATGATGGAAAAGCGATAAGGTATTTTTCAGCAATGTTCCACAATGTAGTATACTGTGTTTCAATGTTGCGTTGCAACCAGAACTTCTGATAGCCTTGGTTGAACTTCTGCTTAAGCTCTTCGTCTGTGCTGATGGTAATCAACTCTTCTTGCATTGTCACATTGGCTTCTTCTATGGCAGTGGTATTGTACAGATTTATTACCCACTGAGAAATTTGTAAATTTAAAAGATCCTCAAACCTCTCCATAAAATCCTTGTGTAATGTGTCCAAGGGAGTGACATATAATAAAATGTCATCATCTTGAAGCATTTCTGGTAATTTTGACAAAAGCAGAAACTGCGAATATTCTTTTCTGCCTAAATTTTGTTTATAAAGGATTAGTTTACCCACGAAGGCCGATATTATTGATTTTGTTTTAATCAAGTTAAGATCGTCACCCTGCAGTTGCAAATTGACTTTGTTGAACATTCCAAAGGTATCAGTCAAGTAATAAATATCTGTTTTACAGTTGTTCAGATTTTCTTTCAAATGCGAATCTTTTTCTTGTAAAAACTCCAACACAGATTCAAAAATGGCTGAAAATCTTTCTAAGCAAGAGCCTCTTGATAGCCAGCGAACTTCAGTGTGCAGAAGTAATCGAGTAAAGACTTCGTCGTTTTCCTCACATAGCTGAGCAAATAACCGAGAGTTCAAAGAATTGCTTCGAATCTTGTTGATAGCATTTATTACATATTGTAAAGACTTATGCAATCTAGGACTCAGCTTTTTTGCTACTAAATGCTGCCTGTGAATCACGCAGTGAAATGACCAGTACGTCAGGCAGTTGTCGCTTTAAGTGAGCTATAAAACTACGATGACGACCAACCGTAGACGGTGCACCATCAGTCACAACAGAAACAATGTTCTTCCATGGAATAGCTTTGTCAGTAAAAAAATGCTCCACGGCCTGAAAAATCGATTCTCCTCTCGTATCAGTCTCTAAATATGTAGCAAAAAGCAGTTCTTGGCACATATTTTCATCTTTGATAAATCGAACATATCCTAACAACAGAGCTTCATTACCGGGTAATGTAGACGCGTCCAACTGGAGAGAGAATCTGTTGGTCTGTAAGAACTTGCATAAAATGTTTTCCACATCACGTTCCATCTCGTCTATGCGTCTCTGAACGGTGTTACTGCTCAAAGGTATTCTCTTTAAAATATCATGTGCGGGTTTGTGCAATACATTGTTAAGGACCTCCGCAATGGCTGGTAAGATAAGCTGCTCTCCAATTGTGTGGGGTTTCCCCGACTTCGCTATTAGTAAAGATATATTATAGGACACTCGTAAACCATCATCGTCTTTAATAGATGATGACACAAACATCGATCTTGTGGATGGCCTTTTGTCTAGTTTTTCTTTAAGTGCTTGAAAAAATGACAAGGGCTTACTTTTTTGTCAGCATGTAATCTTGATAAGTGGTCATCCATTTTTGAAGGCTGCATGGCATCGTTATTGAATACTTTTTCACATATGAGACTCATCAGCAAGTGTTGATTTGATGGAGATGCAATAAATCCGAACTTCAAGTAGTCCAAACTGTATTGTCTGCATTTTTTTTTCGTGTCCGCCATCATAAAACTCTCAGTAATCAGTCACTTTACTTCACTTAATTAGCTATGTAATAACTTTGTAATCTCTTGAAATAAATGAGTACTTATATGAGTTATTATCGTTCAAGCTCCAACGAATTTCAAAACGCAAATGAACTTTCAACCTAAGTGCAAGCTCGTTTAATAGTAAAATATCTGGAACATGTTTGGACTTGATCATGAATTCGTTCGTGTTAAATCGCGTAAGCGTCAAATAGAGAGCAAGTCAAAACGTGCCTCAAAGACGTACGCTCGAACTCATTATCTTGCACAAACTTGTCCACAAAGAATTGCAGAGTTCTTCATCTTGTACGAACTTGTGACTTTACATTACTACAACAATGCTGTTTCCTACAAAAATATTAATTATTCTTAGTACATGTAACACAACATAAACAATACAGTACCTACCTATCTTGAAAGTTTTAAATAAGAACTTGTGTTAATTTAATAGGGGTCGACCCCCAAAATTAGTTTTCGCTTATGTCGACCCCTAGGAAACCGATATCGACCCTGGACCACTTTGGGAATCCCGGTGCTACATGGTTCGATCCAGGTATTATAGTCTTAATTCTTTCATGATGAACAGAGTTGCCTGTTTTCCATCATTAAAATTGGCTACTGCTAAATTTGCAGAAATTTCTACAATTATTCTACAAGGGCTAAGAAAGTTTTACAATTTTCATCACCTATATAATTCACGTAATGAACACCATAGATATCTTTGAATTGAGAAAACATAGTCAACATATCATTCACTTTCATTTGTGTAGATGAACATGAATGATTCTTATTGCATACTTTGTTATGTTCCATTTTCCATTTCAAATAGCTTTCCTTTGAAGATATATTTTTTGCAGTAGGAACTTGAAACAGAATGTTCAATAACTTTACCCGTTTCACCAATAATAACGGAAGTTACACCGAAACGTGAAGAATGTCCTCTTATTTTCCACGTGCCATTTCTGCTGACGGTCAAATCTGAAGATCCAGTCATTTTTATTTCTTCATTAGCTGGTATTTTCGTATTATTTTGTGCAATGTGTAGCAGCATGTATATTTTTAATTCTTCGTCAGCTGTATTTTCATACTATTTTCTGCAATATTATCTGTAACAGCATGTATATGACTTACAATTTTGTCGTATGACTTTTGTATAGATCCATAATGAGATGGTAGTGGTGGTAGATCCATAACTCCACAAAATGTCCTGGATTCTGTCAAACCTTTCCCCCCCCAGTTCATCATCAAGCTCTGCGGATTTGTTCTGAAACTTTCAGGATATCCCCTGTCCATAGCCGTTATGTGGTCTCTAACGAACCATCGTTTCTTCTCAGGCATGAGCGGTTGTCCGTTGTATGGTATATTAATCTTTTGTTACAACCTGAACATACTTAATGAGCTGTGCTTACTCGATAATGTGTATAACAATTTATTTGAAGAACGTCCATCTTGCGTGCCTACCTTTCCTTTAAGAGTTCGCCACGTCATTGAGGAACTCCAAGCAGTGCAGAATTTTGAAATCCCACTTTGGGAGAGTACACAGATCCATCTTCTTGATGTTTTTGACCATCATGTGAAGGCAAGTACTAATGAGTTTGTTTACAGACAACTCTTTGCCGAGCACAGGCATAAATATAGCAGATATCATCCAATATATACAGATGGGTCAAAGTCAAATGTTCATGTTGAGATGGCATTTGTAAGTGGAAATCACATAGGGGGCAGAGGTTTGCACCAAGCTTTCTCAGTCTTATCAGCTGAACTAACTGCAATATATTATGGTATCTTGTACATCTCAAAGCTGGACTATAAAAAATTGATTATATGCACTGACTCGTGTAGTGCATTGAAGGCTTTAGAATCTTTTTCCTGGACCAAGAATCCTGTGATAGTTGATGTACTCAAGCTGAATATAAACTTGAGAAGTCGCGGATATGAAATCCTGTACTGCTGGGTTCCCGGACAACTGGGAATAAAAGGAAATGAGTTGGAAGATACCACTGCAAAATCTGCCATTGAAGTGTCCAGTCGCCTCATTCCTTTAAGAGATATATGTTGTGTCATCAAAGAAATGATCCTGCAAAAATGAGAGCAACTTTGGGATGTTCAGGATTATAACAAGTTGAGAAGTGTAAAGCCTAGAATTGAGCATTGGATTTTTACGAGAAGTTGTTAGGAGGAAATTCTTTTGACTTGCCTCAGAATTGGTCAAACTAGAGTGACTCATAACTATTTTTTGAAAGGTGAGAATGAGGCTGTCTGTTTAAATTGCAATGTCTATATGTCAGTGCATCATATTTTAATTGAGTGTCCATGTTTTAATACTCTTCGTCAGAAATATTTTAATAGCTGTGACTTACCTCTCGACTGTTTAATTGGAAGAGAGGTGAATAGTAATTTATTTTATTATTTAAAACACACTGGCTTTTATTACATCATCTAGTCTGATTTAAAGATTGTGTATTATATTTTTAGGATTACTACTTATGTTCTTTTACCTTGTTTCTATATGACGCCATCTTCTGAATATGCTACATATGTCCACCTTCTTATTTTTTTACTCATAATTTATTTTGAATTCATCACATTAAATCATATCATCTCGCGTTTGGTGCAGTAAAATCATCTTTGGTTTTGCAACAATTATTTCGCTCATCCCATCCCCTTTTGAAGGCCCCTCAGGGGCACACTTTTGTGAGTACGGGTGTGGCAATCCCGAGGTACCCTAGCCCTTCACGGTGTCATCTTCTTTATGAGACGGGTGTCACGATCCTGGAGCCTCAGTGATCTATCCTCTTTTCCGTCTCCTCTCCTCTGAGCTGTAGCTTTCTTCCTTCCTTTCTCCCTTGTGGTTTCCCTCTTCGGAGTTTGGGGCTTGCTTTGGTAGTTGAGGGGCGAGGTACTGTCCCCAACACACTGCTTTGGCCTCTGCTTCAGCTAAACGGGTGGCACCTTGTCGTCCTCACGGGTGTCAATCGGCTGGTCACTAGTCCTTGTGTCAGTGGCTTGGGGATAAGCTCTCGGGAGTACCTGCTTTCGGGAAAGCCGACTGTGGGGCTTCAGTTTGCGTATAGGTCTGGCTAGCCCTAACACAGGATTCTGTGTTCCCTTGTTGGGCTCCGTGGTGGGTGGGGCGGTCGGACCCGAATCTTTTTTTCCTCCAATATGGCAAAACCTGAAATCTATTCAATTAAAGACTTTAACGTCAATCGCGACGCTCAAAGCGCAAATTCTGATAAACCAACTGCAAAGAAAATACGTACCGATGGAAATGCGAATAGTGGAAAGAATTGTCCCCTCTTCCTTGTTGTCTCTAGTCCTTCTGGCGAGCTGCAAAAGATATCTCCTTTCCTAATAAACAAGTACATCCATTCTTGTATTGGTGAGCCTAGAAATATAAAGCGTCTCCGCTCTGAAGACTTGCTTATTGATACAATTTCGGCCACCCAGTCAGCATCTTTACTTCAAGTAACCAAACTTGGCTAAGCAAATGTCACTGTAACATCACACAAGACATTGACTGTTTGTCGCGGTGTAATCTCGGAAGTCGACCTTCTGTATGTTCCTGAAGAAGAGAACGCATCCGAGCTATCTGACCAAAACGTCTGTGGTGCTAAGCGGATCAAGATGCGTAAGGAAGGTCAGTTGATCGACACGAAACACGTGATCCTGACCTTCAACTCGCCTGATCTGCCTAAAAATATTAAGGCTGGATACCTAAATTGTTCAGTAAGACCATATATTCCAAACCCCATGCGATGCTTCCAATGCCAGCGCTTCGGTCATTGTAAGATGTCTTGTCGTGGCAGCATCACATGCGCCCGATGCTCACAGATTGGTCATGATTGTGAGAACTGCACTGCCGCGCCTTTATGTGTAAATTGCAAGGGGGAACACCCAGCATTTTCTCGCCTCTGCCTGAAATGGAAATCTGAAAAAGAAGTGCAGACTACAAAAGTTACAAGGAACATCACATATGCTGAAGCCAGAAGGTTAGTCCAAAGCACCCAGGTTCGACCACATACATCTTACGCCAGTTCTCTTAAATCATGTCGCGCAGTTGCCACCTAAACTTCAGTTGGTATACAGACTCTACTAAATAAAACCCAACCGATTATTAGCAGCAAGAAAAAAGAAAACCCAACACATATAGTACAAAGAAAAGAAACAGTAATTGAAAGGAAACCCAAAAATCTCACACAGAAAACAGTTAATAAAAATAGAAGCCCCAGCAATAGATCTTAGAAAATAGAAGAATAGAATAGATCTTAGAAAATAGAAATAGATATAGCAATAGATCTTAGAAAATAGAAAAATAGAAGCCCCTACAATCTTGATGGGATTATTTCTGAATCTGTTGATTCAGATAGTATGGAAATAGAAGAGGGTCTAGAAGTTCCCACTCATCTCCTCCCACGAAAAACTAAAAAGCAGCACAGAAAGAACAAACATCAATCATAATGGCCATCCTCGTCTCATGGAACTGTCGCGGTTTCCACCGAAATTTGCTCGATATCAAATCCATAATCAATCATTATAATCCTGTGTGCATAGGAATACGAGAAAAAATTCTGAAACCAGAACAACAGGCAAAACTTCGCAGGTTCTCTTTCCTCAGGAAAGAAAATCTTGCAGGTGATCGTGCCAGTGGGGGTGTAGGCCTCCTCACCTCACTGGACTATCCCTCAAATGCGCTTTCTTTCACGACACCCCTCTAAGTTGTTGGTATCCAAGCAAATTTTCACATTGTTGTTTCAGTTGTTTCTCTGTATTTGCCTCCAAATGAACACATTCATCAGCAGGATTTAAATGATCTTATAGAGCAGCTGCCTGTGCCATTTATTATATTAGGGGATTTTAATGGCCATAGTCTGCTCTGGGAAAGTAAAGATACAAACTCCCGAGGAAGACAAATTGAGCAGATGATCCAAGATCATAGCCTTTGTCTCCTGAATAATGGGCAGAGTACATACTTCCATGAACCTTCAAGGACATTCCACGCTCTCGACCTTGCCATCTGTTCACCATCTCTGTTGCCATTTTGCACTTTTAGTGTTGGAAATGACCTTTACAATAGCGATCATTACCCCATTTTTGTATCTCTTGCACGAAGAGGAGCAAACCCCATGTCCAGAAGCCCACGGTTCATACTTGATAGGGCAGACTGGGAACTCTTCTCTTCCACTGCAGAGCTGACGGGGAACATGGTAGAAGATGTGCATATCGATGAAGCAGTTGAAGCAGTTACTAATACTGTTATACAGGCAGCTATGCTCTCCATTCCTAGAACATCAGGAAAAATGCTAAAGTATTCAAAACCATGGTGGAATCGTGACTGTCATGAAGCGCTGAAAAAACAGAGAAAAGCATGGGGAATTTTTCGTAGGTATCCTACTTTGCAAAACCTTATAGCGTTTAAAAGAGCCAAAGCTAATGCACGAAAAGTAAGAAGGCAGAGCCAGAGGGATTCCTGGATTTCATATGTGTCTTCAATAACATCATCTACGCCTAGTAAGCGAGTTTGGGAAAGAGTTAAAAAAGCATGCGGTATATATAAGGACCACTCACTTTCCTTTTTGGAAAAGAATGGCCGAGTGATCAGCTCCGTAGAAGAAATTGCGAATACTATTGGTGAGATATTTGCTGCCGTTTCTTCCAGCAGAAATTACTCACCTGCATTTCTTTCTATCAAGCAGCGCTCGGAGAGAAATCATATCACGTTCAACTCTTCCAACTCTGAGCCATATAACAGAGATTTTACTATGCTAGAGTTAAAAAGAGCTCTGTTTCAGACACATAGGTCTTCCCCGGGTCTTGATGGCGTGAATTACGAAATGCTAAAGCATCTGTCCCATAAGTCACTAACTGCCCTACTCACTCTTTACAATAGGGTGTGGAAGGAGCGAAATTTTCCCAGTGCGTGGAGGAGAGCTGTTGTCATTCCTATCGCTAAGCCAGGAAAAGACCTGCGGAATCCCTCGAATTATCGGCCAATAGCCCTTACGAGCTGCATATGCAAACTGTTTGAAAAGATGGTAAACAGCCGCCTAGTGTACTTCTTAGAAAAGAATAATATATTGTCACCTTATCAAAGCGGTTTCCGAAAGGGAAGGACAACTGTAGATAATATGCTCCTTTTGGAAACATCTATTCGTAAAGCTTTCCTTAGAAGAAACCATCTTGTCGCTATTTTTTTTGACATTGAAAAAGCTTATGATAAGGCATGGAGGTATGGGATCCTTCGTGATCTCCATGATAGTGGCTTGCGTGGCAACCTACCATTTTTCATTCAGAATTTTTTGAGTTCTAGGACCTTCCAAGTTAGGATCGGCTCTGTTTTGTCAGAAATCTTTGAACAAGAAGAGGGTGTGCCTCAAGGCTCTGTTCTTAGTGTCACTTTATTTAGTCTGAAAATTAACTCTGTATTGAAAGAACTTCCACCAACTGTTTTAGGATCTTTATATGTTGACGACCTCCAGATTAGTTGTCGAGGGGCAGATATGAGACATATAGAGAGGCAGCTGCAGATCACACTGAATAAGATCCACGAATGGTCAGTCAACCAAGGATTTACGTTTTCTGAACAGAAGACCGTCTGTGTGCATTTTTGTAGAAAGAGAGGTCTCCATCCTGAGCCTGAATTATACCTTAATGGATCTATCATTCCAGTTGCACCTGAAGCAAAATTTTTAGGAGTGATATTCGATGAGAAACTGACTTTCTCGTGTTTCACAGCTGAGAAAGAAGTGTATAAAAGTACTTAATATACTAAAGGTCCTGTCGAATACCTCCTGGGGTGCTGATCGATGCTCCATTCTTCGCATCTATAGAGCGCTTGTCTGCTCTAGACTCGACTACGGCTCAGTTATCTACAGATCAGCTCGGTCTTCTGTGTTGCTAAAACTAGATCCTGTGCATCATCAAGCGCTGAGGATTTGTTCTGGAGCTTTCAGGACATCTCCTGTCCAGAGTCTTTATGTTGATTTACATGAACCATCACTTCGTTTGAGGCGTGAGCGGTTGTCTCTCTTGCATTATTTTAGCATTTTATTACAACCTGACAATCCTAATAGGCTAGCTTTGACTGATAACAGCTGTGACATTTTATTTGATGCACGGCAATCCTGTGTGGCTCCGTTTTCTTTGAGAGTTCGCTCTCTGATCGAGGAACTCTCCCTGTCTGATATATCCCCCCAAGCCATGCAATACTTTGAAATTCCCCCTTGGGAACGGGCAGGAATCCATATTCTTGAAATTTTTTCGCATCAGATGAAAATAAACACTAACAATGTAATATATACCCAACGTTTTGCTGATCAAAAGTATAAATATCAAGAATATGTTCCAATATACACAGATGGCTCAAAGTCAACTTGTCATGTCGGGACGGCATTTGTAATTTGTGACCATGTAGAAGGCAAAAGTTTGCACCACGCTTCCTCAGTCTTAACAGCTGAACTTACCGCAATATATGATTCACTTTTGTACGTATCAAAGCGACGGCAGAAAAAGTTTACAGTTTATTCAGATTCCTACAGGGCGCTAAAAGTTTCAGAAGCTTTTTCGAACACTCATAATCCGGTAATTTTTGATATCCTGAAACTGAACTTGAAATTAAAAAGGCTCGGATTTGAAATTCTCTATTGCTGGGTTCCCGGGCATATCGGTATAAAAGTAGTGAGCGGGCAGATGTCGTCGCAAAATCAGCTGTTGAAGTATCCAGTCGCCTCATCCCTGTCACAGACATTAGTAGTTTTATCCACGAAAAGATATTGGAAAAATAGCAGCAGTTTTGGGATGTTCAGTCTTTTAATAAATTAAAGAGCATGAAACCCAGAATCGAACTTTGGCATTTTACTGGAAGACGTAAGGAGGAAGTTCTCTTGACTAGACTTAGAATCGGTCGCACCAGAATGACGCATAACTATCTTTTAAGTGCTGATAATGAGGCTCTGTGCTCAAAATGTGGTGTATGTTTAACAGTTCGTCACCTTTTAATTGAATGTCCATATTTTAATAGTATTCGTCAGAAACATTTTAACAGCTGTGACTTACCTCTTGACCATTTAATTGGAAGAGAGGTCAATCGTAATTTATTTTACTATTTAAAGGATATTGGTGTGTATCGTCTCATTTGAACTGATTTTAATTTTGTATATTAGTTTCAACACTTGTGATTTTAGCTGATTTTATATGACCTCATCCCCTGGATTTTGTACATTCCTTTATCTACTTGTTTAATTCATAGCTATTTAAATTTCATTATCTATATCACTATATATCACATCACCTTGTGTTTGGCACGATATAACCATTTCTGGTCCTGCGCCAAAAATTTCACCCACTACCACTACCCTTTTGAAGGCCGAGAGTGAACATGTTTGTTTTCTGTGGAACAGTGTTCTTACAGTACATCATATTTTAATTTTGGGCCCATATTTTAAATCGCTTAGATTAAAATATTTTAATAACTGACTTGTCTCTTGACCGTATAATCGGGAAAGAGGCCAATGCTAATTTATTTCAGTACCCCAAGGAGAGTGGTTTTTGTTAATTAATTTGATTTTCTATGTGTCTGTGGATTTTAGTGCTTTAAGTTTTATTGTATCTCATATTTTATGATTTCACATGTTATATCATTACCCAATTCATGAGTTGGTTCATCACAACTTTGATCACTTTTATTATCTCTTCCTTTTTTATAAGTAAACTTTTGTTTTTAACTTGTGATTGGATAGAATTAGTGTCTGTGGATTTGAATGTAACTTGTTTAAACTATCATGTCTCTGGCACTAGTAATCTGTCCAGGTTTTGTGCCATAACTTTTACCAATACCATTATCAAATTCATACTTCCTAAATTCCTCAGGAGCTCACTTTTGTGAGTATGGGTTGGCAATTCCGAGGTACCCTAGCCCTTCAGGGGACCATCTTCTTGATGAGACGGGTGTCACGATGCTGGAGTTCCAGTGATTTATCCTCTTTTCTGTCTCATCTGAGCTAAAGCTTTCTTCCTTCCATTTCCTTGTGGTTTTCCTCCTTGGAGGTTGGGGCTCGTTATTAGAAACTGGTGCATCTCTTGTCACTAGGTTTCGAGTGGTGAGAAAACTGCCTACGTGTTTGCCGTGTGTAGAGACCCGTGTCGCTGGAAAGGAGGGTCCTGGTAGTTGAGGGGTGACGTACTGCCCCAACACATTGCTTTGACCTCTGCTTCAGCTAAACGGGAGGCACCTTGTCGTTCTCGGGAGTACCTGCTTTCAGGAAAGCCGATTGTGCGGCTTTAGTTTGCTAACCCTAACACAGTATTCTGTGTTCCCATGTTATCCTCCGTGGTGGGTGGGTGGGTCGGAGCTGAATCTTTTCCTCTTCATTATGGCAACCCACAAAATATATGTTATCAGTCACCTCAAATCTAGCCCACCGTTTCCAGTGCCAATCCCCCTGAAACGTCAACTAATAAAAAAGCATGTACTGATGCAAGTGCCAAAGAAACTACTGATAATCCACGCCTCTTTGTTGTCTCAAGGCCCTCTGGTGAATTGCAGAAAATATCACCTATTCTAGTAAGCAAATATATCCACTCCTGCATAGGTAAGCCAAAAAACATTAAGCGTCTCCGTTCTGGAGACCTGCATATTGAAACTGCTTTGGCCACCTAGTCTGCTTCCCTTTTATGACAACCCCTCAGGGGCTCACTTTTGTGAGTATGGGTGTGGCAATCCCGAGGTACCCTAGCTCTTCAGGGGATCATCTTCTTGGTGAGACGGGTGTCACGATCCTGGAGCCCCAGTGATCTGTCCTCTTTTCCGTCTCTTCTCCTCTGAACTGTAACTTCTCTCTTTCTTTTCTCCCTCGTGGTTTTCCTCTTCGGAGGTTGGGGCTCGTTATGAGCAATTGGAACGATCCTTGTCTCTAGTTTGTATGTGGCGAGAAAACCGTCTGCGCGTTTTCCATGCGCAGCGACCCGTGTCGTTGGAAAGGAGGATCCTGGTAGTTGAGGGACGAGGTACTGTCCCCAACACACTGCTTTGGCCTCTGCTTCAGCTAGACGGGCGGCACTTCGTTGTCCTCACGAGTGTCAATCGGCTGGTCTCCCGACCTTGTGTCGGCGGCTTGGGGATAAGCTCTCGGGAGTTCCTGCTTTCGGGAAAGCCGACTGTGGGACTTCAGTTTGCGTATAGGTCCGGCTAGC
>KK122438.1:414088-436064 GCA_000611955.2 Stegodyphus mimosarum | reverse complement strand
TTACAAGAAAAATCACCTGCCTATTTAAAATACGACAGAACTTTCCCTCCAACCCAATAATTGAGTGAAGTCCAGTGTGATTAAAGAAGATAATTATGATAAAAAAAATTTAAATCTGAAACGTTTCAGATTTTAAGTTACGTCCAAAGGGGCGTTTTTTTTAAACATTTTGTGTGTTACCTTTATTTATTAAATAACATGTTCTTCGCCCTTAAACCATAAAATTCAGTTCAACAGCAATATCGCAAAATAATTTTAAATTGAGCATATCTTTAAAATTTCCGATGCACAGTCTCACGCGATGGAGATAAAAATGATTTTTTTCTCTACAACGTTGCCGTTGCTCGCTTTGAACTCATTGAGGTTGTTAATCAAAAATTCGTTACGGTTTTACAAAATATGAAATCGATAATAAAACAAATTTCAAATTTGGGCTTCCAGATGCCCATATTCGCAATAGGATTACATCATCCAAAACTGGATGGGTCTAGGTACCATTGTTTTACAACAATGCGAGAAACATATATATGTTTATGCAGATTTTTCATTATTTAATTTCTTCAAATATAATACAGGTCAATAATATTTGGTGGCAACAATCTGAAAAGTGAAACGGACATTCAGAGTGATTCGACGCAAAATCGCGAACCGAAAACAATAGTCCTTCAGGAACAAAGCCCCTTTGGACTAAAAACTTATTATTAGCGATTTTGTGTTTATTTAGCTATTTTTAGTAGAATTGTTTTATTTTCTCGTACAGTGTGGCAAAGTTTAAGCGAAAGCTACGCCGGATAAGTAAAAATACAAGAGCGCGTCCATTTAACATTTAATAAACAGAAATCTAATGATTGTTTTTGCTATCGAGAAAATACCAGTTCTTGGGCCTGATTAAAAAGCTTAAATTAACTCGAATTAAAATATCTCAGCTCAGGTGTTGTTGTTAAGCGAACTGTAGTTGTTTACTTAGTGCTGTTATTGGTTGTAGCGAAATCGTGGTGAGATTCAATTAGCTTTCTTTGTTTTGAATTGAGTTTTGTTTAACGTTTTAGTAGTTCAAAATATAACCACTATGAGATATTGTGATATTGTACGAATATCTCCGAGGAAATATTTCATCATTTTGCTTTATTTCTAGTGAAAATAATAAATTTTATTAACTTTTTAACGACTTAGGCATTCAATCCATTACGAACCCGTACGCACGCAACAATATTAAATGATAACTTGTTACAGCAGTAAGATACTATTAAAACTTAAATCAGGTACTTATAAATAATCTTGGTACAATTAAGTGCAAGTGAAGCCTCATGAATGTTCTAAAGGTTTTATATTACCATTTTTTCAGCATTCATCATGATTCAATCTATTAACAGAAAAACGCTCAAAATCATGTGACAAGTGATGTTAAATAACACTCTGAAATGTCATTCTGGAATGTTTCCTAAACCAATCCTCACCAATTGCAATGTGGCTAAATCTGAGAAGCAGTACTAATAATTAATTAGTTTCTGGCCGCAAAGGGTCTTTTTGCAATGCACGATTTGATGAGTTTTTTCATGTGCAATGTAAACTGCTTCTAGTTACTTGCTATTAGGCAGTTCTCTAAATAGGTGCTTCCTATCCTAGAGAGATATAGTTTGAGCCCTTTAATATAGTTAATTAATCAGAAACTATTCACAGAAAACTACTTCTATAGAATTAATCGTATACTGATCTATAATTAAATAGATACTTTTGGATATCTTCGTTAACAGTTTTTGTTTTGTTTACCATTTGTAATATTTAGTTTCTCTATATATTTCCATGATAGTTAAGTACAAATTTTTAACATTTATTTCCATTTGGCTAGAAGATAGGCAGTTTATACACTACAGCTCCTTTTATTAATTTATTTAAGGCCATAATATACAAACGTCTTGAAGGTTTTTATAGTAACATCGCCTATAGGCGTAAATGCATGGTGTTTGAATGAGTGGATTCGTAATATTGGTCACATTAAGGTTTTGAATATCGGCAAACTAAAAATATTTGTAGACTTTTCTCCAAACGTCCAGGAAAATCTATGGAATTTTTAACAAAGTGAGGAGGAAAACATGAAGTACAAGAAGTTGTCATGAAATAAGGAAGAATTCGTGTCTGATAATAGTTTAATGAACATAAATTGCAGGGGATTGAATAAATCTTGAAATTTAATTCTTATAAAACCGAAACCATCGTTAACCTGTATCCTTAAAATACCTAAACGATCTTTCATTAACGCACAAAGAGGTATAAAGATTTTAAATAACATGCTTTATACTTACTAACAAAGAAGCTTCCATTAGCCTTTTAGGACAAGCTGCCTGCCATAAACTAATACAGTACATTTAGGGAAACTGCACCTGCTACTGTATACCTTAGAGAGAGAGAAGAAAACGACATCGCAATCTCTATCGTTTCGATAAGCTGTGGTCGTTTGAATGAAAGGCTGTCTCGGGCGTTTTGGCCTTCAAAGGGTTAATATTCTCATTATTAAAATTAAAACTAGAATTTGCCGCTCAGGAGGGAAAGTGGATAGTGACTTTGACTGCCATACGGACGGGCCCAGGCTCGAATCCCGGAGAAGGCATGGATTTGCCTTCATAAAAAACAATGGTAGCCTACCTCTTAGGTGCCTTCATAATAAAGTGAACAACACTTCTAATGACTAAAGCCCGTCATTAGGGGAAAAAAGATTCGTGTCGCAGTGACGGGAAGGTCGTTAGTGATTCTGATTGCCATACCGAAGGGCTTGGGTTCGAATCCCGGAGAAGGCACGGATGTAAACTATTTTTCCCTTCATTGGGGGGGGGGGCAACAGTGCCAAAGCCTAAAACAGCTGTCGTCTACCATTGGAAACTGAAAAAAAGAATTAGAATTTTAAAGCTTATTTAGAATAGCTATTAAACTTCATAAAGATTATCTAGAAATTTAGAATTTTAAAGTGAACTGAATTGAACTGTTGTTTAATCAAGTTGATATATATGTCAATATCGTCTATGAAATAAATGCAGGTGAAATGTATGGGCAAACCAACCACTAATTAAAAGTAAACAAATTAATAGAAATTATTAAAAAGCATTAAAATTTCTTGATGTAAGATTATGAGAATTTATATTTTTGAACATAAATATTTCTTAATTAATAGCTACGAAAATACTTAAATAAAATCAGATTTATTACATGCGTATTTTGTTGACCATAACAACATTTTCCTCATGAAAATACCTTGTAGAAGAGAACAACCGCTCTAGAATAAAGTGTAATGTAACTTTTTTTCCATCATAAAATATTGACTTTGTAGTCAAGCCACGGACATTGTCAAAAAATTCTTAGGATATTTGCATTTAATTAGTTTTAATAAGATTGAGGGAAGCTTCATAATTCCTTAAAGTTTTCGAATTTCAGACTACTCATAAAGTTTACAGTCAAGCTGATAATGAAAGAAACATGTGAGTGTGTTTAAATATTTATCATGCATTCTTTAAAGGAGAAAAAAGGCCTGGAAATAAACATTTAACATAGCCAGGGATTAATTCGTAGGAATATATATCACAAATTGAGTCTATATCACGGTTGCTAAAAGTTTATTTGTTATAGGGAGTAAAGAAAAAATTTATCTTGGCACCACTGACAAGACTAATTAATTTTGCCTGACGTATCAAACAGTGACGTACAAAATGAACGTAGTAGATATTTCTTTCATTCTTTTATCACTGACTGGAAAAAGAAAATCCTAAACTTTGAGAAAATATTTAATCGAGTTTTGCAGGAAGCTGTCCATGAGAAGATATCTCATTTTCTCTCCATCAGTACCTTTTTTTTTTATCGAGAATCTTGAAACCGTACTTTCAAAGTGATACTGTTGATGTTAAAAGGTCTGTCTTTGGCCACAAATGCTTGTACACAACATTAAATTAAATTTTTTTAAGCTCTGCGAGTTTATGAAATTCTTTATTTAGAAAACTCTTTTTCGTTTGAGCAAGAAATAGAATGACGTTCATTTTGAGACTAAATGAAAAATACTTAAAAAAAATGGAGAAAATATTTTTGTGAATGTTTAAAATTTTGGATGTTAAACTCATCCTGTAGCGGTTTAATGTGCATTTAAAAGGTTAGAATTGAAATGGAGAAAAGTTGAAAAAAAGTCATGTTTTCTTGACCAGAAAATACAGAGACATTTTTTTTAAATAAATGCGATGTATTAGACTCCAGGTATTCATCTCATGTTTTACATAAAACTAAGTTTTATTGAAAACCTGAAAAATAAAACATTGGAAGACACAACATAACTAAATACCATTTAAAATATTTTGCCTAATACATAAATGCATGAGCGATATAATTGCTGCTTCCAAGAAATTACTGTATAAGGTATTTCTGCCGCCTTTCTTGCATGCCTTCGTGGTATAGTGGTCAGCACACCCAACGCGTAATCGAGAGGTCCGTGGTTCGAGTCTCGGGGAGGGCATTGCTCATTTTTCATGTAGCCTTCTTCGAAAAACTCCTAATGCCTCTCCAGTGGCGCCCGAACTAAAAAGGTGGTGATGATGATTCTAAACCACCAGGATTTGATGACTGGGTCCCACAATCAATCCCCAGTCGCCCTTTAAAAGGGGAAGCATGTAAGGTATTTCTCTCGCCTTCCTCGCATGCCTTCGTGGCGTAGTGGTCAGCACGGTCGGCACGTATTCGAATTCTGGTGAAGGCAATGCTCATTTTTCATCTCTCTTGCTTCCGAATAAATCCTAATGTCTCTACAGTGGCGCCCGAATTAAAAAAAAGGTGGTGAATGATGATTCTTCACTACTAGGATTTGGCGGTTGGGTCACTAATGCTCCGTCACCCTTTAAAAGGGGGAGTATATAAGGTATTTGTCTCGCCTTGTTCGCATGCCTTCATGATGTAGTGGGTAAGCACGCTTGGCGCACATTCGAGAGGTCCATGTTTCGAGTCCCGGGGAAAGCGTTGCTCATTTTTCCCATCTCCTGCGTCGAAATAACCTAATGTCTCTTGAATTGTTACATTAAATTTCATCACAGAAATTTGATTTTTGTTTACAGTTCAAATAAAAAATTTATTTCTCCAAAGGAAAGAAAAGTCACTCTTCTGCAAGTGTAAACCTATTATGCAACCGTGTTTGTTGAAGAACTTGAAGTACAATGATTTGGTTTCAGCTTAATCGAACATAATAATGCACCCGAGGGCTGTCTGCCTAAGGTGAGATGGTTTACTGAAGGACTTTCTAAAAGAAATTGTTTCGTATCAACGTTACACAAGGAAACTCCTAATCTTTTCACATGGAATCGAGCTCAGATCGAATTACCAGTTTTCATGACTTACCGCTCTGCTACTGTTAGGCTCTCAGTATGTGCAATGCATTCGTCGGGATTCTAACTCCAGACCTACTGAATGCTAGCTAGGCGCGCTTTCAGTTACACTGCGAATACACTGAAATGTAACGATGGTGATCTGTGAAGGTCTTGTTTGTTTTAACATTTGTTATTTCCTATGCTCTTTTATATCTGTTAGTCATAATGCATTGAAAATTATCTAATAATATTTCGTTTTTATTCTTATTATCATTTATACACCGCAAACTTGCGGTGTAGTTATTGCAGCTATGATTTAGCTTAAGGAAATGCTGTCTCTCTCTCTCTCGCTCTTTTTTTTTTCTTTTTTTTTTTGCATTTTGATAATTTTTGCTGCTAGTGATAAAGACAAGGCTATTCAGGATTTTAAATTCCCCGTGATTTGCATTATCATGGCGTTTAAACGAATATGTATTTAAAAATTTAAAAAAAAATTAATCTAACACATATTCAACCTGGAATAAGGAGTTAGGAAGAAATAAACAGTAAAAATAAAATTCTTTGCAAGTACAATAAAAGGTTTTGAAAAACAAAAATAAACATTGAGATTCACATTCCGTGAATACATAAAAATAGAGCAAAAATATAGTCCAAAAAATATAAAATCCTAAAGGTAGTGAAAATAATAAAGAATTTCCATCTCTCGGCAAAACATCGTCATATTTCATGTATCGAGATGTGTAAATAAATTTTATACAAATTTACTAAGTTTAAAATTTTATTAAAATGCAAAAAAATATTATAAATAAAAAAACTGAAAGCTTTAAGATTTTATATACACCCAAAGAGGCGTATTTTCATTTATACCTACATACAAGTTTCGAGCGCATTTGGCTAATATATTTAAAAACAGCATATCTTCAGAACATTTGATAAACAGTCTCGGACGCTGGAGTTAAAGAAATTTCATTCCGTACAGTGTGTTGCCACTGCTCTCTTTGAAACTGTTGAGTTTCTTAATCAAAAATCAGTTAAAGTTTACAAAATATGAAATAATTAATAAAACAAATTCGAAATTCAAGATTCAGGCTTCGAGATGCCTATATTCTGATGGAGGACTACGCTATTCAAAATTTGATGTCTGTAGATATCGCTATTTTTTCACCTTGCAAGAAACATACATACATTCATGCAGAATTTTCATTATTTAATTTCTTTAAATATAATACGGAGCGATAATATTCGGTGGCAACAATTTGAAAAGTGATGCAGTTGCTTATAGTAATTGACGTAAAATACCATTTCGAGACTAATATCACTTCTGGGAAAAAATAATAATTAAATAAAAAGTAAAAAAAGAGCAAAGGAAAAAAATAAAATCTGAAAGATTCTAAGTTTTATATTACGTCCAAAGCGTTTTCTTTTTACGGATGATTCAAAACGAGATTTGAAAAATGATTCAGGCATTACGATCTTAAGTTATTCCATGCAAAATACTGTTAGACATTGTAACGTCTTTGCGTTGCTACCTTACCAACATAATACCAGTAAGAAATGTAACGAAACCTCGCGCATAAAATATCCGTGCTTGAAGTTGGACGCGATGTTAATGTGTAGAGTCATTAGGATTTTTTGGAAGCAAGAGACATGAAAAATGTGCAACGCCTTCGCCGGGAATCGAACCACGGATCTCTCGGTTACGCGTCGAGCATGCAGACCACTACACCACGAAGGCATGCGAAGAAGGCGGGAGAAATACCTTATAAATGGAAGGCTTCGAAATCGTTGAGTTTGCTTAATCAAAAATTAGTTCAAGTTTTACAAAATATGAAATAGATAGTAAAACAAATTCTAAATTCAAAATTTGGACTTCCAGATGCTCATACTCGAGTGAAGGACTATGTTATTCAAAATTTAATGTGTTTAGGTGTCGTTGTTTTTTCACTTTGCGAGAACAATATATGTATTCATGCAGATTTCTCATTATTTAATTTCTTTAAACATAATGCAGGATTTTAATATTTTGCGGTAGCAATCTGAAAAGTGATTCAGACTTTTATAGTGAACCAACGGAAAATTCAAAAATGAAATAACTCTTCGAAGCAATTTGCCCCCCTTTGGGTTAAAAATAAAAAAATCCACAGAAATGTATTAAAGAACAGCTTGCTAAATTGCAATTGTCATTTTAAACATATTCACATTTAAAATGTTCACGAATAGTTGAATCGTTAGGCAGGTCTTGTCGATTAGACTTTTGAGCTGTTATATATTCAAGGTAAATTTACTTTTTCATAAAGAACTAAATTATAAAGTACTACAACACTTTAAAGATTATTTTTGCAAAAGAAAAAACTGAAGATTAAAATATTACTAGTATTTCTTACTTTCAAAAATACTTATGCATCAGCTTAACAAATCAGTTGAATCGTTTGACAGGACTTTTATCGCATGGGGAATTGCATTCTACCTTCTAAACTGCAATAAATTAAAAGTAAACTTACATTTTTCCCCTTAAGCATTAAAATTTATTACGCCACATTAAATATATTTTTCCTTAAGGAAAATTATTTTTTGGTTAAGAAAGATTAGTTTTGTTTATTTATATAGAAGTTTCACTTGAAACTATTTTCCCTCATTACCGATGTTAGGGATAGTTCAACCCAATCTAACAGGCATGGATTTAATATTTGTAGAGGTTCTATATAGTGCTTTGTAATGTATTAGATAATGTATTAGAATGTATAAGAACCTTAAGTAATGTATTAGAATTTGATTTTTAAATTTTGACACAATTGTTGGTTCCATTTTTAAAAGAATGGCCTGATTGTTACACGTACAATATATTTTTTACTATTTCTACCGTTTTTATATATGTTTCTTTTGTTACTTATTTATAGAATTATTCTGTTCAACTTAATTTTGTACTTATTTTTACTTCCTTGCAGGAAGTAAAAAGGAAGTATTGAAGTCGCGAGAAATTTCGGGTATCATAGTCATTTTGACCGTTATCGAATGCAATTTAAGGATGTTTTTGCGTGACATTTGTACGTTAAGGACAGAATAAAGGACTATCCCCCCACTAAAAAAATATAAAATTGATTTAAAATGGATTCTGAAGAGATTTTTTTCGTGGCGTCTGTGCCATACGTACGTATGTATGTATGTATGCATGTATCTCGCATAACTCAAAAACGAGTAGCTTTCGAACGTTGAAAGTTTGTATATGGGACTGCTATGACATGTAGATGTGCACCTTCTATGTTGGTTGCAACTGGCCGCGCCAAAAATATATAAAACACCTATATAATATGTATACACACACTCTGTTACTTACCTCAGTGAGCTCAGTTTTTTATTCTTATATTTTGGTAATAAAAAAAGGATTGAATTAATTATATTGTTCTTATCTTCCGGTTAAGGTTTTTATCTTTAGTTAACCTGCATGTTATAGTTGTAGAATTATCACAGTTTAAAAGTTGTTTAAGTGCGGCTAAGCCAATTTTTTACGTAGCAACCATATTTGTTTATATATATGTATATATGTATATAGAATTCACTATAAATTATAAAAGCCATATCTATTTACATTTGAAACTTAGTAGAATAGTGGACTTGTTGCCGATGTAGAGACACTGAATTTCGCAACATCAAAGATAACGTCTTTTTTTATAACTGAGAATTGAAAAGGCTTAATTCATTCTAGAATTATCATTTAAGGTATTAAATTATCCCATATATTAATTCAGCATGGCGTCCACAACAAATTAAGTCAGTTTCTAAGCCTTCAGTGTCTTTCTGACGAGTGAGACCAAAAGTAAACTTTCAGTTTTGTGCACCAAAAAATCTGCCTTCTTGCCCGTTGGCGGAATTGCCTGTTGTTTTGTAGAAACTGTAATTTTAATTGTAAAAATATTTTTTAATTGCTTTAACTGTATTTGGTGTTTAATGGTTTTTATATCTTTCAATTTTTAATATAAATATTTTGAGTTTTTGTATTTTTGCCTTGTCGCGAAGTGAGAACTGAATTAATTGAATGAGATTTGTATCTCTAATGAAATTCGGAGAAATAGGTTTATATTAAATGCAGGAAAATGCTTATAATTTAATATTCCGTACAAGGAAGTCATGTGGTGTACACATTAGATTTTTGCGTTTAAATCAAATGGAAGGTTTTGATGCTGCTTCTACAACTATTTTAATCTTAAAAGATTTTGGATCTGTAAAGAAATTGTGCAAAATGTCTTTCTTATTCCAGCCTATAAGATTTAAAAATAGTAAAAAAAATGCTTTGCATGTTTTTGAAGTTTTAAATTTAGTAAGTTAAAGATACGTTTGCTTAAGAAAAATTAGTTTTGCTTATTAATATAACAGTTTCACTTGAAATATTTTGCATCATTGTGGATGTTAGGCTTAGCTCAACCGAGTGCTTTAAACACGCATGGATCTAAAATCTGAGTTTATTAGAATATAATTTTTAATTTCTGACACAATTGTTGATTCCATTTTTAGGTGAATAGCGTGACCGTTATAGACTGCATTTTATTTTTTATTCTTTCTAATGTGTTTACATAGGATTTATTTGCATACTTATTTATACGATTATCTGTTCAAGTTGATGTGTATTTACTTTTTCATTTAAATCAAATGGAAGGTTTTGAAGTGGTTTCTGCAACTATTTTAATATTAAATGATTTTAGATTTGTAAGAAACTGAGCAAAATGCCTTTCATATTCCAGCCTGTAAGAATTGAACTGTTGAAGACAATTGTTTTTTGCAGGTTTCTGAAGTTTTTAATTTAGTAAATTTGCGTGATTATGAATTCAGAAACAGGCTGATCCCTTTACTTTATCTCAGGACATCTATTCCCTGACGATAATGTCCCGAAAGATGAGTGTGATTGCATCTATGAAATTACTTATATGAAAATTCTTTTGACATAACAAACGTAACAAGAGTATAAATAAGAGCACTAGTAAATCGCAAAAGAATGTAGTTGGATGGCATTTAAGAAGGAAAAATGAGCCTCGAATTATTCTTATTTATCTATTAACGAACTTCTTAATAAAAATTGAAAATATCAAAAATGGCAACTTTGGAATTAAATATTTCGCTGAATTTTTCTCATATGGCAGTTATACTTCTTATGTTTTCTTTTAAAGAATATTAAGTTTTCCTATATATAAGTATAGAGACAGAACGAGGGTGTAAAAATTAGTTTTCTCATTTTACACAAAATATTTTTTTTGTAAATTAGAAAATACGAAATCGTGAATATTTGCATGTTTAAAAATATTTTTGGAACTTGAAGTGTATATCTGCAACCAACCTCTGCGTAAATAAAAGGCAGGTAAGGAATTATCTGGACAAGATGTATATATACATCCACAGATTGGATTATTTAAAAAAATGTGTAAAATCAATGAATTGATGTATCGGAATATGATTTCATTTTAAAAGCTTATCACAAAACACAAATTTTTACTAAGACAAGGAGCTTAAATATTAATCTCGCGAAAATATACAAATTTAAATCCTTTTAAAAATACGTATTTAATATGAGTAGGAACGTAATGCATTCGTAGATGTGTATAGATAAATGTTGTTTAAGTACGTAATATTAATTTTTCTCATTTTCTTCTCAGGGTTCATACTAATATCAATATCCATTTTAACCATTCTTGAATCCATTTAAAGAAAGGTTTTGCGTGAAATCTGGAAGTATTCATTTTTTCCCAAAACGGATTGTAAAATGGTTTAAAAATTAATTCAGTAGAATTGGAAGAATAGCGGTTCCTGAAGTGGCCAGAAAGTTAAAGCTGAATTCAAAAAAATCTGATGTGTACACAACAAGACTTCCTTGTACGGAATATTGAATTTTATGCACTTTTTGCTGCATTCCATTTAAAGTTATTTCCTTGAATTTCATTAGAGATAGATTTCTGATTCAATTAATTCAATTCTCACTTCGCGACAAGTTAAAAGTACATAAAACCTCAAAATATCGTCAGTAAAAATTGAAAAATATAGAAAAATATGAAACATAAATACACTTTGTAATGTCTGATACCTCCCTCCCTCTTGTAATCCATGAAAAAGCTTGTACAACTCCCTCTGGCGATTGAGTGCCGCAGGAGAGGAGTCAGTTAGGGTTTGAACGTCGGGAGTGACTGCACGATTATCGCAGGCGTGCACTCATCGCAAGGTTTGATAGAACTGTACGATTATACAACCGTGCACTTCTCCATTTGAAATCAATTAATGTTAATCATATGTAAATATCTTGTAACATAATTAATTACCTCATATATATAAATAAAACTAATGTGCCAAAGAAGTTCCGTTATTGGATTACGGCCACGGAGGACAAAAAGATAAAGAACCAAAACAAAAAGAACACGACACAGTTAAAACAATTTAAAGAACAATTTTTCCAATTAAAATTAGAGTTTCTACGCAAAAACAAGCAATTCGGCCCGGGGGCAAGAAGGCAGATTTTTCGGGGCAGAAAGCTGAAAGTTTACTTTCGGCCTCACTCGGCAAAAAGACACTGAAGGCGACTTAATTTGTTGTTTACGCTATGCTGAGTCAATATAGGGGATAATTTAATAATTTGAATGATAATTCTAGAATGGGTTAAACGTGATTTAATTCGCAATTGTAAAAGGAGACTTTATCTTTGTTGTTGCGAAGCTTAGTTCTCTACGTTGGCAGAGAAATAAGAACTCCACTATTCTCCTAAGTTTCAAATGTAAAGAAATGCGGCTGTTATGGTAAAAATATTACGCTTAGCCGCATTGAAACAACTTCTTTTAAATCGTTGATAATTACACAACTATGGCATTCAGGTTGACTAAATGAAACTAAAGAAAAACCTTAACCGGAAGATAAGAACAGCATAACTCAATCATTTTTAAAGCAAAACATGCACAATTTACCAACATATAAGAGTAAAAAACTGAGCTCACAGAACCGCGTAACAGAGTGGGTATGTATATATTATTTATATACTTTTGGTGCTGTCTATTGCCACTAAAAAGGGAGGTGCACAACTACATGCTATAGCAGTCCTATAGAAATTTCAACGTTCTAAGGCTACTCATTTTTGAGTTTGCGAGATAAATGCCTCTATACGTACGTACGTGCAGAGGCTAGGAAAAATTCTGTTCTGAATCCATTTTAAATCAGTTTTATAATTCGTTTGGGGGTAAAGTGTCTTTTATTCTGTCTTTACGTGCAGATGCTACGCAAAAACATCGTTAAATTGCCTTCGATAGCGGTCAAAATGGATATTTGCTTTGAAATATGGTACGCGGAATTTTTCGTGATTACAATACTTCGTACAAGGAAGTAATAAATTTGAACTCCATAAAATGAATAGCAAAGCAAGAAATGAAACTGTTATGTATTAACTTGTTTCTGTGTATCGTTTCAAAGTCGGAGTATTTTTCCTTTGCATAGGTAACTCTAAAAACGTCAGAGCACTTTTATTAACGTAAAGAATAATTAGTAGATTTTTAATTCTTTTTCTCTCGAAAACAAGTAAGACGTCTGATGAATCGTGCAGCTGCTCTCTCTAGTTAAAATCCACAGTTAATTCTCAAAGCCACTCAGTATCGATTTTTCATCACTTTGGGTAATACTTAAGAACTGACTTGGAAACCTTAAAGAAGCTTAAGGGAATTTATCTTTTAAAGTGCAAACAGTCGAAGGCATAGAAAAATGTATTTCTTCTTCGTTGAGCCATTAAAGAAACTCAGTTTGGTTCTTTTTATAAGTAAAGCATTATTTTTTTCCCTGACAGAACAGCTTTCATGCTGTAACATCGATATTGCACCGCTGGGATCGATGGCAGACATATCGATATGTTATTTCCTTCGAATTTGTTTCTCGCCTCTTTTAAATATTTTTCCTTTTTCTCGGACCGATTAATTTGAGATAGTGTATTCAAGATTGTATTTGTATTTCTAGTTTCGTTTAAAACTTCTAAGCATAACATAAAGTAAGCCTAATGTTTCTGCAATTCTCTTCAGTTCATTTCCCAAAGAAATCTAGCATGCAAAATCAGAAAACAAACTAGGAACAAAAGACTTGATTTGTTGGAAAATACATTGCTGTAGTAGATGAGGGTATTTTTGCTTATTCGTTAGCATTTCAAGCCTAAAAGAGAGTTAGCTCAGAAAGGCTATTAATTTCGTTTTGGCATTTTGCGTTGAAAACTTTAAATATCCGTTTCATTTTTCAAATTGTTGCCACCAAATATTATCGCCCTAGTTATACAGGGTGTTTATAAAGTCTGTATGAACAGGCTTCATCCTGAAATGTAAGTTATTTACAGGAAAACACAATATAATAGAATACTAAATCAGCAGAATTCAATGTTCTTCCCTCCAGAGTGTCTAGGCACAATTGCCGACGTTCTACTACACTTCGGAACACCTTATGTAAAGTTAATTGTTGTAATTTCAGTTGCTTCAACCATAGTTCTCTGTTTTAATTTTTTAGGACTGCCAGTTTTCTCTTGGTACACTTTCGATTTCAAAAAACACCATGTGAAAACGTCTAGCGGAGTTAAGTCTGGTGATCATGAAACTTAAGGCCGTCTAGAGCCATGACCAATCCACCCATCAGGAAAATTTTCTTTAAGATAATTATGCCCAATAATGGCTAAATGCAGAGGTGCTCCAACCTCTTGGTAGATAAGTGTCAATAATGCCATCTGATACGAGCTGTGGCTCAAGATAGTGTTGCAACATATCGAGATAAATATCTCCAGTGATGGTCCTTTCTGCAAACATGAAAGATCCTCAGAGCTTAGTTATTCCAATCCATACATTAACTTTAGGTGTGTATCCCTGAGATTCGCATAACACGTTTAGTTGTTCATCAGCGGTCATTCGGTAACTACGCCTAATAACATGGTCGCTGAAATGGAAGGTGGCTTCATCGCTAAAGAGAACATTCTCCTTAAAGTTCTGATTCTGCACTGCTTCCAACAAATCATAACACATGGCTTGCTGAGTTGCATAGTCCTCGTCTTCAAGCTTATGCACAGTTTGAATGTGGTAGGCATACTTGTTTAAATGACAGCGTAGAGTTTTTGAAACAGTAATATGCAAAATATTAAGTCTTCGTGTAGATGCTTGGGGGCTACGCGTAATTGCTTCTTGTGCGCTTTGCTCAGTTTGTGGCGTTATTGAAGGTCTCCCAGAACGGTCTTCATCTTTAACACTACCAGTTCGCTAGAATTTATTTACCAAGGGTTTAATAGCTGCTCTGGTAGGGGCTTGCTTTTTGAATTAGTCAGCGAAGTCCCCCTGCACCTGTTGATACGTTAATCCACGCGTACAGGCACAAACAATCATCCGTTGGCAGTATTCTTTCACATTGCTCCAAAAAAATTGAAATTAGACCAAATTTTTCAAAAATGTATAGAGACTTTATAAGCACTCTGTATTTAAAGAAATTAAATAATAAGAAATCTGCATAAATGTGTGTATGTTTCTCGCATTGTGATAAAATGATTACGTAGAACCAGCACATTCTGAATAACGTATTCCTCCACCAATTATGGACATCTGGAAACCCTAATTTGGAATTTAAAATTTTGTTTCACTATATATTTCATATTTTGTAAAGCATTTATGAGATTTTGATTAGTAAACTCACGATTTCAAAGCTAGCATTGGCAACATTGTACAGAAAAAAGTAATTATTTCCAGCGCGCGAGACTGTGTATCGGAAATTCTGAAGATATGCTCTTTTAAATATTTTGCAATATTGCTGTTGGATTGAATTTTATAATTTAAGTGCGAAGATGATATTTGATAACTAAAGGTAACTCACAAAACATTAAATAAACTCCCCTTTGGACGTAATACAAAATCTGTAAAGCTTTCAAATTTTTTTTTTTTGGTTATTATTATTTTTTGATGTTTTCATTTACTTTGTAATATAGTGTTTTCGGTTATTTATTTTTACTTTGTAGTCTAATACTTATCTACCCATTTTTGGATAAAGTTTAATTGGTAGACATTACTGCAATGTTTTGCATTTAAATACTTTAATGGTCTGTAATTCTGAGTAAAATTGTGAAAAACATTTCGATACACAGACAAAGAAGTCTACAGATTCTTGGCTACGTTTATCCATAATTCTCCAATTTGTTAAATTTATGAAAGTTTGAAAGAAACGTTTTATCGAAAGGCTACGACCCATTTTTCGGAATATTCCAGTGCAGGTCTTCGAAACCTATGATCTATAGGTCACCGAGTGACCCACATCGTAAGTTGAAGTGACCCATTTGAATTCCAAAAATAATATATAAAATAAATTATAAAACATATGCACTTAAAGAATGCATAAAAAACCGATAATAAGTAACAGTGACATTTTGTTTGACTATATATTTGCAGTAATGAACATGCATTTTTATTTTTTAAAATAAATATTTAACATAATTTCAACAAGAAAGTGATGTTTGGCAATACCGATCCGTAATTAAAAAAACAGCTTTGCTGTTTTGCCCGTATTCGGTTAAATGTATACATGGAAGAAAGTATTTTCGCATATGAAATTTATTTTAAGTAAAAACAGGGGCACCTTAACTACTAAAAATTCAGATGCTTGAATTCATCTTAAGAAGACTAATTATAAACTACTCTTCTCTCACTTGACGTCATAAGTTCAGAATCAGGGGAGACGTTGATATCGAAAGGAAAAATAAAGTTAATTCAGTTATGTTTGTTATTATAATAATTATAATTTTAATTTTTAAAGTTTGAAGCGTGTCATTATTTTCTCAGCAAAATTTATCTTATTACTCACCAAGAAAGACTTCTAAATGAAATTACCACTGACTTGTTGCCACTTGGAAGAATCAGTGCGAAAATGAGCGTTTTCGAAGTTTTAAATTATTTTCTCAGCTGACTAAAGTCGCACGAAGGTAACAATAGTCGAAATAGCTTCCAATGAAATTTTGGAATCAGAAGGGACATCTCTCCAAACTCAGCTTTCCGCCGTTCTGGAAGATATGGTGTTACAAACAGATAGACAGTAGACAGACAAGCGCAAACTTCAATAGCATAGGTTTTAGAGAAGAAACATTTAGTAAATTTACAAAGCAATATGTCTTCTTACAAGAGATAAAACAATTATAGTGGTGAGATTTTTCTGCTTTGTTCTTTAATCTTTTACTCGATTTCGTAAACTTGAAATTCTTGGAAGAATAACGTTTCCTGAATTCCGTTCCTTACACTTCCTTTTTCTTAGACTAGGACTGTAAATACCACGAAAATTTGAAACGTCTGTAACAGTTCAAAGTGATAATGAGAGAATCAGCAATATTTCTCATAATTAATATGAGAGAATCAGCGATATTAACTCATAATCAGTGATTTTCTCATTATTAAACTCATTTTGTGCGAAGGAGAATCGGAACATTACCTGTGAACTCTCTTTGAAATATCGGTAGCGAATCATTTCAATTTGGGCTAAGAAATGCTTAGATATAAACTGAAAGTAACAAGTAGTTTTAAAGTTTGAATGAACCTCCAAGATGTTAAACGTTTTATTTACCAATATGAAACGATTTTACCAGTATACACTAAGTTTCGAAATAAAATTGTTGCACCATAAAGGTAAGCAGTTAGATGAACCACATTTATTTTACACGTACACAGTAGTGCATAGACAATATGATTAAAAGTTCAGGTAATTTTGAGCGAAAATGTTCAGAAAACAAGATGCTGAGCATTAATCGTAGATAACAGTAGCAACTGATTTATGACTGTGGCTATTGAATACACAGGTTGAACAGCCTGTGGATGCCATTTTGAGATGTTGCAATCCACACGGCTTCAGTTCAGTTCCAGAATACCTCTACTGTACTGAATGGAGGGCATTGCCAAGCCAGTCTCTCTGCGGTCATCTAACAGATGTTTCCAACTAGTAAGAGATCTGGAACGTCAGCTGAGGTAGAGAACGAACATACCGTGATTGAAGAAACACACGATAAGGTAAGCTCTGTTGAAAGATGGAGTGACGAAGATTCCGAAGCCATGAGCATCAAAACATCAGAAATGTAACTGTGACTGGTAACAAACCGTTTCTGTGGACTATAGGTAAACGGGCTATTAAAAAAACCGAAAGGCATCTTATATTGTCAAATCCAGATACTGAGCTAGGCATGTCAAAGAAGGCAAACTTCCAATGTTTGTTTCTTCATCCACGGAAGAGGTCATAATTTTACTGTAAATAAGAAAAAAAATTCATCAGAATAGACAACTAACGCCATATTTGCCCCCATGTGCATTGTTGAAAACACAATTTCAGGCGCGTGCTTTCCTGTGCTTTAGCTTCAAGGAAACCTAAACGTAATAGTCATCTTCTATGCGTGGTGCTTCGAACGTCATCTCACAATACGTGCGGATATTTATTGTTGTCTAACACGCTCCCTTTTTCTGATTTATGGTATTAGTAATAGTAATTAAGTTACCATGTTACGCCGCATCGCATAGTGCACTACATGTCCTGCTCCTGGTAACTTCCGTATTAGGCGGGAGGCTGGTGATAGGCCCAAAAAACCACCAATTGTGACAGTCATTTCTTCATTCCCTGCCGCCAGCCTCATACTCACTGGCGAACGTTTCAAATTTTTCACTTAGCCCAACAAATCTCACCGGTCCCTCAGGGTCACAACTTCCGATTCTCGGTCTCATGAAGGGGCGTGGCTAAAATGTAAGTCCAAAAATCTAATTGGTCGTCAATTAAGGCCCCGCCATCACTACGCGGGCAGCTCCGATCTGATGCAATTACGCGGAATTCTGATCGAACGCTACCGATATCACCAGCTTGAGGACTTACTACCAATCTCCCCCTTAGTCTGACCGTATTGTGCAATCTTCCCTGAGTGTTCTGGAACCGTCACGTTAGTGTTATTGTTCCCTCAGAGTGCTATTGCCATGTTAAGATACCAAGTCAGCAGGGGGGTTATTTATGATATGTAACGTCGTTCTATTATCTCTTAAAGCGATCCGGATAAGAAATCTATCGTCTCATCCCCAGGTTTGTTGAATGTGGATCGTACAGACTCGCACTTCTCTCAAAATGGTCTTCCTGGACAAACAGTTGGAGGGAGATTTTCATAACAGTCATTGGATATCGATTAACTCTTTGAAGGGCGGTGATTACCTATAGTAACCACATTTCTATTGAACTCGTGTGAGTGGTTTTCAAGACTGAAACTTCTGAAGTTTCCTTGTCGCTTAATAGATGACAATCAAGAAACATAAGCCAGCAGTTGAGGCAGCAATTCGTCTTCAGGAAAATAAGCATCAGCCATCGCAGACAATATGACGACGTGTGCACTCTGGAGTACCAAGAAAAAGCCTGTAAGAACAGTGTGGGAATGCAGTACGTGCAAGGTTGCACTCTGCTCGAAAACGAAAAACTGTTTCCATGACTACCATAGAGACTGATTTGTAATGATGTGTTTTGTGGGCGTTGGTTACCGACACTAACCACCAGAACTGGTCATTTGTTTTACGCGTTTTGGGCAAAATATGCGTTATTGTCGCAAATAATTTTATTGTAAAACCTGATATAGAAAATGAAAGAGTTTTGCTGAAAAATTTAATAGCATTTTATTGCCTCTCAAAGAGTTAACTCGAACTGAATTTATTTAGTCTGGTATTCTGCAGGCCCTGTAGGCTACGATTTCTCTGCGATTGAACTCTGAAACGCGATGGTATGAGTTTTTTACAGAAAACCTAACTTGATCTCCAACCGAAAAAAAAGAAAAAGAATAACAGTGATTAGGGAATAAAAAATCAGAATTTCAATCTGCCCTTTTATATTATCGTTCTTGCCTAAAATTATCATATGCGATGAAATTCTAATCACTTTCATATTATGACATGCGATGAAATTATCACATGGGATGAAATTCTAATCATCTGCATATTATGACATGCGATGAAATTATCACATGCGATGAAAACATATATCACATGCGATGAAATTCTAATCATTTGCATATTATAGTTATATTATTCCAGCATGTTCTACCTTTGAGTGAGATTTTCTTTTTCTTGCTTTATAGGATAGCAGTTTTAATGATCACCAGTGTTTATGCGGAAATAATAAATTTTAATGAATAAATTTTTAATTCACATCTTCTTTTAGTGTCATTACAAAAATAATAAAATTTTACTTTGAAGTTTCCGAGTCCATCCACAACGCAGGGCAGTGTGGCGTCTCGTCCAGCAGCTATCGTGATGTTAGGAATTACATCTGCAAACTGAGGTTCGGGGCCGTCAGGAGGAGGACCTGAAAGAAGTATAAATAACTGTAAACTCAATTTTATTTTCATGCAAAGTATCAAATAATAATAATAAAAAGTACCATCATATTCATGGAATTATGTGCTGGGTCACAAAGTCTAAGGATAGTCTATGGCAGTGATTTTCAAACCTTTTTTTTTTTTGTTGCGGTACACTTTTAACAATTTCAGAATTTATCGGCACACTAACATAAAATAAGTTTAAAAGAATTTTACTTACCTGTAATTAATAAAAAATTCGAATGTTAGAAAACCTGTAATTTTATATGTATATTTAATTACAGAATTTTACTTATCGTTAATTAAATATACATATAAAATTATAGGTTTTCAAACATTCAAATTTTTTAAACGGCCTCTTATATTATTATAAACGGCCTCTAAATGTATTTTATAAATCTGCATTATTATATTTTCTTTATTTATTATTAATTTTTCGTTCTACTATTTTAAACGGCTACAACTGTGTTATTTAAAACTCTTTTAAACTGATAATTTATTAAATAAAAAAAAAACTGAAAGCTTTCCCATTTTACATTACACCCTATGGGGCGTTTTTTTAAATCGTTTTGTGTGTTACCTTTATTTTATAAATATCACGTTCTTCGCACTTAAACCATAAAATTCAGTTCAGCAATATCGTAAAATAATTTTAAAATGAGCCTATCTTTAGAATTTCCGACACACAGTTCCGAGCGCTGGAGATAAAAAGTTTCCTTTTTTCTCCGTAGAGTGTTGCCGTTGCTCGCTTTGAAATCGTTGAGATTGTTAATATAAAATTCCTTAAAGTCTAACAAAATATGAAATGCATAATAAAATAAATCCCAAATTTGGGTTTCCAGATGCCCATATTCGGGTGGAAACGTTACGTTATTAAAAACTGGGTGGCTCTAGGTACCGTTGCTTTATCACAATGCGAGAAACATGCATACATTTATGCATATTCTTCATTACTTAATTTCTTTAAATGTAATACAGGGCGATAATGTTTGGTGGCAACAGTTCGAAAAGTGAATCGAACATTTATAGTGAATCAACGCAAACTTCCCAACCGAAAGCAATAGTCTTTTAGGGACAAAATTCGACAATCGAATCGAGTAAAGTAGTTAAATTTCGAATCGGGGGGAGCCAACTCCTCGTTGGGCGGAACATACGATCTGGAAAGTTTGACTTCCGTGATGTGCTTCTATCGATCCACGAAAGGATAATTTAAATATACCATGAATACCATTAGTTTATTTCTATAAAACGGCAGAAGGATTCAGTTACGGATTTTATTTTTGTTTTGCAGAGTGTAACTAATAATTTAAAAAAAAAAAATTGGCGGCATACAAAAGTGCTGCGACACAGTAGTTGAGAATCATTGGTCTATGGCATTTAACATATAATTATGAATTAAAAGAGCTATTAAAGTAAATGTATACAGTGAAATGGAACTATTAAAGTTTAATCTATGCACCTGCGCTTCCGTTGAAACACAAAATGTATAAATAAGTGGAACCAGGGTTAATATTGTAAACATTTGGCTTACAACTCGCTCAACGCATCTTAATGTTTACTAACTGATAAGTATTAAGATAAAATTAAATGTATTTCAGACACATTCTTCGATGAATATCAGAACTGGCAAAAATTCTAAAAGAGAGATAGGTTGGTGAATCATGTGAAGTCAGACGTCCGTAGGGACTTAGAATATCTGAGAGTTTTTTGCAAAATATTCCATAAAAATCTCATCTTAGGGATGAGAAGTTGATTTTTAACCTTGGAAATGTTAGTAAAAGCTTATTTAGGTTTAAGGGGACGGTGGACTTTAAAATAGCTAAAATTCACCATCTGCCAATCCTGTTTACATGTGAGCTTTCCTTTTCTAGACTTCACAACATTACGCTGGTATAATGAGAAGGTGGAAGAGGGAAAATTGGGGGAAAAAGAGTGCTTCGGGACCTCTTACCTTCCCCCCTTGTCCCCAGAGCGCTTTGTTTTTAAGGCAGTTCACCCGTCCAGTTCTATGGCGATAACGAATCGAACAAATGAACTTGCAGCTTGGGTACCCAAACAGAAATGGAACATATATTGTGTACCCAGACAGAGAAAGAAATGAAATTCATTCTCGTGATTATAACATTACTAAGAACTAAACAATGGAAATGACTTAGAAACCAAAGCAACGGCATTTGTCTAAATAACAATACAAATAAATTTACAGTGAAAGAAGAAGGCTTTCTTAAGTAATCAGAATCTGAAACAAGCGCCGCTGAAAAACATTCATCTAATAAAATGCTCAGAATGAAGCAAAAAAAAAAAAAAA
>KK122438.1:395947-414052 GCA_000611955.2 Stegodyphus mimosarum | reverse complement strand
CCCAAAAAAAAAAAAAAAAAAAAAAAAAACAATGAATTAAACAAATCAACTGCCAACTAAAAAAAATTACACAAAAGTGCTAACAATCTAAACGTGAGGAATCTCTTAATAAAGGATGTGCACAAATTAATTTAAAAACAGAACCTAAATTAAATGAGAATTAATTAAATAGGAAATAGATATTTAAACAATTGAAAATGTGCAATACAGTTTTAAATTTTTCGTTAAAGCTAAGATACGTATTTAAAACGACTAAGAATCGAATACACTCAATAACTTACGGAACCAATAGAAAGTAAATTCGTGATGACATCAGAGGTCATGTAAGCATGCATAACTATGACGTCACAAAATCATTTGATTTCTGACGTCATATTGTGACGTTTTGTGTCTTCTTTCGCTACTTTAGTTGAAATTTTTCTGGCAGCACTGCTACAGCGCCCAAAAAACATATCCTTCTCTAACAACGAGAAGATATGCAACTACAAGGCAGCTCTGATGTGATTTCGCATTTGTCTGTTAAAAAAGAATAAACAGAAATACTGTTTATCAAAAATTTTTGCACGCATGTAGCTTCTTTACCAGAAATATAGAACACTCGATGTTGCATGTGAGTGTTACCTTTTTGTCTTCAATGAACGAGCATTAAGATGGCGCCGATTTCATTACTTCTCCGTGCTAAAAGAATGAGCTCGAGTTCTAAATAATAGTAAGTTTATACAATGATTTATAATAACGTTTTCTATATGAAAAACACATACAAAGCATTGTATTCCTATTCAATGAATACATAAATACAATGAAACTTCTAATTGAATGACGGTATAAGTTACCACATATACTTTCATGACGGTGGTTATCGAATTATTTTGGTTACGGCGAACATGTAAAGGATACAGTACCAAGAGTCTCCTTGTTAACGATTGTAGAGACATTCGATATTTTTGAAGCAGGAGTCATAAAAAATGAGCAACGCCTTCGCCGGGACTCGAACCACGGACCCCTGGAATACGCACCCAGCGTGCTGAGCACTACACCACGAAGGCATGCCCAGAAGGCGGGAGAAATAACTTATATACTCTCCCTTTTAAAGGGCAGCTGGTGATTAGGGGCCCCAATCGCAAAATCCTGGTGGTGGAGAATCATCACCCACCACCATTTTTAGTTCGGGCGCCCCTTGTAGAGTCATTAGGTTTTTTGAAGCAGGAGTCATGAAAAATGAGCAGTGCTCTCACCGGGACTCGAACCACGGACCTCTCGAATACGCGCCGAGCGTGCTGAACACTACACCCCGAAGGCATGCGAAGAAGGCGTTAGAAATACCTTATACGATAATTTCCGAACTCATTTATGTTGTCTATAGGGTTATTTTTGAAGTTATTTTGTTTTTCGATTCGGTTGGATTGTCTAGCATTCACTGCTCATCCTAATTTTATCCTTCAATGTTCTGAATACTCCTTAACATAGTACTCCTTAAAATCCAGCTTACCAGTTTTCCTCTTAAGTCTCCAGTACTTTGTATTTGCTTTCATGTAAGTATGACTCTAAATTGTTCGTGATTTAATTGACAGTTCCGTAAGAAGACATATCAATATGTACATGTCTGTACATGTTGATTACACTTTATGCTAAATATTTGTATTAAGTTTGATGCAGTTACGTTGGTACATATGTTAACTTATGCTACTAACTATTAAAAATCTCACTACTTTGTTTTATAAAGCCAATTTGTAAATTTTCATTAAAAACATAATGTAAACAGGATTAAAAAGAGTTAAAATTACATTAAAAATTACATTAACTGACTATACATAGCATTAATTTTTATTAACTGCCGCGCAGACGGTGTAGTGGCTAGGGGAGCCGACTGTGATACCAAATCGTCCAGGTTCGAATCCCAGAGAATTCATGGTTGTAACTGTCCGTTTCTTCAATAGGAGGCAAAGGCGGCCCACCTATTAGGTTCCTGCATAATAAAGTAACTATCACTTCTGGGTTTAGTTGCGGCTAATCCGAAGTCGTCTAATGTCTCACCATTTGGGGAAGTAAAAATGATTAATTGTTAGATTTTGAATTCTTAAATTTCTTCTTAATTTTACCGTAAAAATTTATTAGTTAATATTAAAACATAAAATGTAGAGGTAAAAAAATGTACTTGTTTCTGCTTCTACTCACAAATCATTGTCGAAAATTCACTGAAAGTCGTTTTCATTAATAAAACGTAGCTCTATGGTGCTATAATTGTGTGGTAATGTGTAGGTTCTTTATTTTTTGCCGTAATAATTTGTATGACGATGCTTTAAACCTGCAAAGTTTTCGAAATGCCTTGTTTTCTACTATATTTTTTTCTCGGCATGTTTCACGAAATTTTCCCGTACGTTTTTGCCCAATTATGACTGAGCAGTAAAGTTGCTGAACACTGGTAGTTCGGCTAATCCCGGAGATCTGACTGGCTGTATGGGCGCTTTCGTGGTTTTCCCTATGTGTGACATTATAAGGTATTTCTCCCGCCTTCTTCGCATGCCTTCATGGTGTAGTGGTCAGCACGATAAACGCGTAACCGAAAAGTCAGTGATTCGATTCCCGGCGAAGGTGTTGCTCATTTTTCATCACTCCTGCTTCCGAAATAACCTAATGATTCTACAAGTGGCGCCCGAACTAAAAAAGGTGGTGGATGATCTCCACCCCTGGGTTTTGGCGACTGGGTCCACAAAACCTCAGTTGCCCTTTAAAAGGGGGAGTATATAAGACCTTTCTCCCGCCTTTTTAGCATACCTTCGTGGTGTAGTGGTCAGCACACTCGGCGCGTAACTGAGAAGTCCGTGTTTCTATTCTCGGCGAAGGCGTAGCTCGTTTTCCATCTCTCCTGCTTCGAAATAACCTAATGACTCTACAACATGTATTCGAGCTAGTTCACCTTAGAACGCCCTGCACGTACGCATACCTTCTCTTAGGCAGATAGCCGTCGAGTGTTTTGCAGTAATTAAATAAATAAAACCAAACCTCCTGCGTTTTCTCCGCAAGATTTTCGCTTGCGGTGTTTTTGCATCTATATTTTCTTTTGTAATCAGACATTTTTTCATAAATTTAGGCTTTCAAAATTTTAATGCATTAAGGAATTTTTCAACTCCAATTTAAAAAACGATTTTACAGCTGTGGTATGAACTAAAATTGAATTAAATAGCAATGATAACGATGAGCGAGTAGTTTGATATTAAAGATCTCTAAAATTCAGCTTCAAATCTTTGCTAATTTCACTATTAAGTGAATCGGTGAAATCCCGTAAACAACACTATGAGTTTTTATACAGCAGGTTTGTTCTCGAAATTCGTATTGCAAATATGTTCTGTGCTTTTACGCAGAAAATATGTTTACTTTTTATATACATGAATACAGTAGTTGTCTTAGTAAATACGCATATCAAATTTTAAACTTTGAAGATAAATTCAAATTCAACTTGCGTTTTTCATGTCTCGAAAGTGCGACTTAGGGTATGTATTAGATTTATACATAGCGTTGTTCTAATGTAGGTATTCGGACACAAAATCGAACTTTTTTTTTTAAATGACGCGCCAATTTGTTTCCAAATTTCCATTCTACGACTCAAATTATGCGAAACTGCTAAGTTTCGTAAAAATCGCATGAGCAGTTCTTAAAACATTAGCTCTTAAAGTTAATTGAATTTAAAACATATTGTTACATACTTGGTATTTAGTTAACTATTTTTGGTAGAATTGTAATTAGAATTGTTTTTTTTCCCCGTGTGATGCAGCGCGTGACGAGTTTTAAGAGAAAGCTAAGCCGAAAACGTAAAAATACAGCAGCACGCGTATTTAATATATAAATATCTCGTAATTACACTCTTTTCCTTTCCAGAAACCTCGAGAAAATAAAAATTACCAGAATGTTCTCGTACATGTTTAAAAATTTTTAAAAAGTCGGAGAGAAACATATCAGGTCAGTTGTTTTAAATGAAGTATTGTTCTTTACGTCACTGTGTAAATCTGAGATCGCGTTAGCTTTTTCTGCGCATTGAATTGTATTCTATTTAAAGTTTTAGTAGTTTAAAATATAACTATTCTGAGATATTGTGATATTGTTCGAATATCTGAGAGGAAAAATTTCAGCATTTGGTTTTATTTTTTGTGATAACAATTTTAATAGCTTTTCATCAGTGTTGTGTATTCAATTACGAAATCTTACGCACGCAACAATATTTATTTATATCTCTTTTTTATTAAACTTAGTTGATTTTTTCTTCCAGAATTCGAAATTTAGGCTTAATCGAAATAAAATTAACACATTTTTTATTTATTTTTTAAATCGTATTTCTTAATATTTTTATAAATTTTAAGAAAATATTTTTGTATTATAATGTATAAAAATTTTAACATTATATTAAAATAGATGTAGTTCTAAACGCACCTGTAAAAAATTAGTTTTTTATTCAAAATTTTCTAAGATATACACGAATTTACATATTGGCGCATTTTGAAATATGGCATATATGTCATAAGCAATAATACCGCCAAATGTGGTTTATGCAGTTCATTAAAATTATTTGAAAGTATGATTGATGACTTTATTCCCGCTCGTGTACAGTGGAAAAAAAGAAAGGGAAATTGATTGCTATAAATTAAGGAGTTAGCCGAGTGAATTATTTCTTGGCACAAACTGAAACAAATGCGCCAAGATGAATGTTTAAATTTCTCTGTAAGTTTCGCAGTGAATTTTACAAAATTTAATATGTAGGCATAATTTGAGTCGTAGAATCGAAATATGGAAAAATAAATTCGCATGTCATTTCAGAAAAGGTCCGATTTTGTGTCAAAATACCTATATTAAAACAATGCTATATATAAATCTAATATATATAGAAAGTCGCACATTCGAGACATGAAAAACGGAATTTGAATTTCGTCAATCGGCCCAGTAGAATGGAAGTTATAGAAAACTGACCCCCTTGTTTTTCCCGCAGTGTACCTTTTTTGTTCTGATTCTCGTTCTTCTCTTCACCTTTTGAAGAATACTACCAACAGGGACAAATTAATAATCGAACGCTATTAACTGTGAATTAGCTTAAAAATAGGGGAATTGATATTCGTTTTGCTTATGTGCGTGGTTACCATGGATTCTTTGAAAATGAAAGAGCTGATTTCTTAGCTAAAGATGCTCTAAATTTGCCCATACATATCAATATTAGCTTTCAAAAGAGTTATTTTAAGTCCTTTCATTATAAGAAGCTTTTAGCTGAATGGAATGAGGAATTTGTTTTAGCTTGTAATGTTTGACGGCTTCAAGTTCTTTCCTTCTATTTACCATAGACTGCATTCCGAATCTTTCCCCTTTATTAATTTTAAAGTATCTCAGTTTTCATTCGGTCACGGTAAATTTACAATTTACCGTTTCTATCTAAGATCAAATAATTTGTGTAACTGTATAAGGTATTTCTCTTTCTTCGCATGCTTCGTGGTGTACTGGTCAGCACGCTCGGCACGTATCCGAGAGGTTCGTAGTTCGAGTCCCGGCTACAGTATTGCTTATTGTTCAAGATTCTTGTTTCCAAATAAAATTCTAATGACTATACAGTGGCGCCCGAACTAAAAATGAGATGGTGGATGATGATTCTCCCCCACCGGGATTTGGCGATTGGGTCCCCTAATCCCCAGTCGTGCTTTTAAAGGGGGAGTATATAAGGTATTTCTCCCACCTTCTTCGCATGCCTTCGTGGTGTAGTGGTCGGCATGCTAGGCGCGTAATCTAGAGGTCCGTAGTTCGAGTCTCGGCGAGGGCATTGCTCATTTTTCATCTCTCTTGCTTTCAAAATAGCTAATGTGTCTACAGTGGCGCGCGAACTAAACAGGTGGTTGGAGATGATTCTCCACCACCAGGATTTCGCAATTGGGTCCCCAAAAGCCCAGTCGCACTTTAAAAGGGGTAATATATAAGGTATGTCTCTCGCCTTCATGGTGTAGTGGTCAACACACTGGGCTCGTATTCCAGTGGTCCGTTTCCCGGGGAAGGCGTTGCTCATTTCTTCAGCTTCCTGACATCTAGATAACCTAATATCTCTACAATTGTTCAAAAAGATTACCTCAGGATGAGGAACATTTAATTTTTTCCTTCCCAACATTCGATGATCCTAGACTATGCTTGCAGAACTGTTTGAAAAAGTTTGCCATGGCTTGGCCATTGAACTTACCTGCTTTTGTGAAGTGTAGACAGTTGTTCTCTGTTTTTTTGTTAATTTTAATTATGCATGTAATAATATTTAATGCTTAATTGCTTTTACGTTTTTAGCTATGAATTCATTTTTACGAACAAATCTTTTTGATACATATTTATACGGAATTTTCAGAATTTTTTCGATATGATTTTAATTCTTTCTTTTCCTTTCTTTTTATTACGTTTTAAGCTTTGACAATTTAGAACAGCATATACATTTCGAAATAGGTAAATACACACACAACGTTATTTATACAATATTTACGTTTTAGGTTTTAAATTAAATTATATAATTACATTTGTTATTAAGCCGTTTCATCATCATACCTCAATTAAGATTTGTTAATTCTTGCGCAAGTAAGAGATGTACACTGGTTATCCTAAATTAAGGAAAATCACAAAAATGGCGATAACTCCCACAAAAATAAGCCAAACCGTGTAAAATTTGAATATGTTGCCAAGTAAGAGTAGGTGAGTAAAACTGCAATATGCAAATTAGTGGCGCTACACTCGGAATACGTCGTCTGCAAGGAGCATAAAAGTCCATGTTTGAGAGTAAGCCCACATATTTTACTGCGATAGTGATATCAGAAATCTGAGAGAGCTAATTCGTAACAATGACCTGCAGGCATCATTTGCCTGCAGAACTACGATGGAGACTAGAGGCAGGACAAAGTCAAACAGAAGTGGCCAGATGGCTAAATGTGAGTCCTTCTATGGTTCATAGACTTTGGAGGCAATTTCAAACCACAGATTCGGCATCTAGGAGGTTCAGCCATGGACGGCCAACTGCTACGACAAGCGCGCCGATGACCGATATTTGACATTATGTGCAAGCAGGAATAGAACCGGTACTCCGACTGTTCTTGGATCCTCCCTTGCTGCAGCCACCAGAAGATTAGTGTCAACATGGACTGTACGTAGAAGGCTTCACGAAGGTGGTCTGTACGCAGGGCGATCAGCCATTTGCGTGCCGTTCACGTCACGCCATAGGAGGGACCGTTTGTAGTGGGCACGACAACATGTCCACTGGGTGCCTGATCAATGGAGGGCTGTTCTCTTTACGGATGAGTCCAGGCTTAGTCTAGAAAGTGATAGTAGGCGTTATTTGATATGGAGAGAAAATAGACCCCGTTATCATCTATCAGATATCCGTGAAAGAGATGCATAAGGAAGAGGCAGTGTCTGTGTTTGGGGTGGCATCTCATTGGGTGGACGCACAGACCTCCATGTCTTTCCAAGGGAAATCGTGAATGCTCAGGTTTATAGAGATGACATCCTTGATGCTTATGTGAGCCTATATGCCGGGTTAATAGGCGGTACGTTCCTGCTACAGGACGACAACGGAAGACCACACAGGGCTCGCATCGTAGGTGATTATCTTTAACAGGAAGCAATTATGCGCATGATGCGGCCAGCTCGATCCCAGGACTTGAATCCTATCGAGCACATTTCGGATGCTTTAGCTACTCTCAATCTGCCCCCTCAGACCCTTGCCGAGCGTGCAACTGCTTTGCAAGAGCAATGGCTCTCGATTCCTATGGAACTGATAGATAGCATAATTGAAAGCATCAGACATCGCTGTATGTGCTGTATTGCTTCTAGAGGCGATCATATTCCATACTGAAGGTACTTTTCCTGCATACCTTCGATTTGTTCATTTTATACATGTGCTAATTTCTATACTACCATAATTGTCTGGCAATTCCTTTTTATGCCATTTGATACCTTACTGCGTGTTGTATATTGTAAGTTTCATAAAATTCTAGATGTAACCTTTTCAGTAATCGTGATTTTTCCTTAATTTATGATAACCAGTGTATAACGGAAGTAAGTAACTAATGCAATTTGCTAAGCTCGACAAGCCAATCAGAGTGTTTCTTGTTACATATTTATTCTATTCAGAAGTATGAATTCGAAGACTGTTCCAACGATTATTTTTTTATAAAGCTAACAAATTCGAAGCGCAAGAAATGATTCTCACATTAATCAGCTATTGAAGGAGTGTGTAAGAGTGAGGCTGTAACATTTTTGCTCCCTGCTTCTTTGAATGAAGCTACCTTGGTAATGAGTAGTAGTGAAGCATACCTGTACGTGGTAGACGAAACTAATGAGTATATTGTGTTGCATTATTCCATCTCGTACAAATCTTTTGAGTATTTTTATCATTTAATTTTACAGAGCAGTAATATACTGTCACGAATTTTGTACTTATATAGGTAATTTTAGTTAATTGTAAGTAAAATTTTTTAATTTTTCTGTGTAACGTAGCGGGAGACAAATTTTAAGAGAAAAGTAAGAGTACAGGGGCAAATGCAGTTCACATTGAGTAAATGGGTGTTTTGGTAATTTGGCGACATATCGCCAAGCTGACAACGGTTTTGGCGACTTATTTTGCCACGAAATACGGCGTTAAATCGACAAAAGTCGCCAAATTTGGCGATATTTGCGTCCGATTCCTGTATCACCGTTATAAGTTATTGGAACTGAGCAAATCTAATTGACCACTATGTTAGCTGTAAACATAATTCTAGCCTCATATTATTTTTCAGTAATTTCGAGAAGTAGAAAGTACTAGATGTAGCTTGGCGGCTGATTGATATCTATGAAAGGCCGAAGAGAGAGCATGTGCTCTCAGATGCTTATTAGTATTGCGAGTTGTTTAGTTACGCGTGAGCTGAGATATCCGAATTAGTTTTCCCTTTAGGTACGCTTTGCATTGCGTTGTGTGTAACGTTTTTAGTAGTTTGAAGTTCTTAGTAGATTGTACTATGTGATATTGTGAAGACTTGTACGAATATTTCTGTGGAAAATTCCAGAAATTTGAAGTGTCATTCAATCTACTACGAACCCGTAAGTACGCAACAATATGTTTAGGTCTGTACAGTTAAATATTACTCCACTTCAACAATACGCTTTCAAATATCCTTACCTTTTGTCGGTAAGAATTCATTTTACCTAATGTGGAAAGTTGCATTTCAAAAATTGTTACGTAATGCGTTGAAACATTTTGAATACATATTTTACACCTTCTCGGTTGCACATATAAGGAAGATTATTAAAAAGCTCGTCTATTGTTATTTGAAGAGAAATAAGAGAGGCAGAACTAAAAGCAAAACGAAATAGCAGATTGGCAGAAAAATGTAATATATAAATTATACAATAAATGCAATACATAAACTATACAGTTCAGCTCTTCCCGCATATTATCAGCCTCAGTATTTCAAATATTAATATTTGCTTGGCGAAACTAATTTGAAGTAATACAATACATAGATTTGCTCTGGTTATTTCATTTGTAAATGAGTGTATATCTGTATTTATTCTGGAAAAAATGCTCAACAAATTTTAAGACCAAACTTATTAAATCATAAACTGCACGTAAACTGGAACGAAATGTGGGAGCTTTAACCTTCGAAAAAACGTTCGAAAAGACGAATTTTCTTCTTAAACAATTCTAAAACACCTCAAACAAACCCAGACTACAATGCTTTGTTTTCTATTCAGGGCATTTTGTAGTTACGTCCTTTCCAGCAAAAGAATGTTTACAGGTATTGAATGAATAGAGCTAAAATACATGCAACAAAAGCACAAATGGGAACTTCGTGGGATTGTTTCAATAACGCAGAAGAATAAGCATCTCCGAAGGAAATATCAGATGGAACCCGAACTTTTCATGCCCTAAAACATTAACAGATGGCGCTGTCATCGTGTATCATTCCATCACTCAGGCATGTCTTTGGAAACTGAGGCAATTTCTGTTTGTAACCAATAGCAACGGCGGCAACTGGACACACTCCATTAAAGAGAGGTACTCGCTTACACAAATCATAACCCCCACTGTCTATTGGACCTTCTTCTTTATATAACTCAATGCCGTCCATTAAGAAGATCGAAGCAGCATTTCTGTTGCTCAACTCCGTCCACACACAGAGCTGCCACAGAGTGGTGTTATTAATAGTCTGGGTAATGGGTGCTAAATGATTTTTTTTCGCAAATTTTGGGGCATCATTTTCTTTAGAGTGATCATTAAGCCTTTTTAGGCTAAATAATCTTGTTTTGGATATTTGAATAATGCTTAAGTATGATTAATCACTTTGGGGCATGGTATGAAATACATAACTGATTTCTTATTTTTACTTTATGCGACTAAAATACATCAGTTTTAAAAGAGACTCGTACTTTGCCTGAAAACATTTTCATTCTATTTCTTACTCATGTAATGAATAAAATTTTGTAAAAAATTAAATAGTCAGAATTTAAATAGATCCCGAAGATATATATCTGAATGATTTTGTAAGGTTTATCCTAATTTCATAACAGTTATTTTAAGTATCTTTCCCAACCTTTGTAGCTTCGGCTTACAGTTTTTTAACCAGAATGACAGTTTTTTAACCAGAATGTGTTTTCAGAATCGCGTTTATGCAAATGAGTAAGAATAGTATTTAAGTCTGTTTTTCTGACTTCGTTAGATAGCCCGAGTTCCTTTGGCTGCGTCTCTCTGTAATTATTGCTACTCTTGGCCGTACTGCAGACTCTTGATGGGGGCTTCGCGAACTTAATTGAGATTTAGGGGCCAACTACTTAGAATCTTGATAGCTTCGGCTATATCTTTCAGTTAGCTTTAGTTAAGCTTAGTTAAGTTTCATTTCATATTAATTTGAGTTCAAGCTCAAGTGGAGGCTTTGCTGTACTCTCCGAGTTAGGGGTTAATTGTGCTATATTTATTTTGTGAAATAAAGGGTAGTTAACCTTTCTTGAGTCTTACCTCTCTGTTAACCCCCATCCGATTATTCGCACACCAGTATAAGGGGTTTCAAAGATTGAACTGAGAAATAGAAAGGTGAAACCCCACAATTTTTTTAGCCCAAAGGGGCAATTGGCCCAGAAGGACTATTAATTTCGTTTTGGCATTTTGCGACGATTCACTATATACAGCGAATCACTTTTAAAATTGTCGCCACCAAATATTATCGCTCTGTGTTATATTTAAAGAAATTAAATAATGAAGAATCTCCGTAAATGTAGGTGTGTTTCTCGCATAGAGATAAAACAATGGTACCTAGAGCCATCCAGTTTTGAATAACGTACGTCTCCACCCGTGTATCGGGAAGCCCAGGTTTGGAATTTGTTTTACTATCTATTTCATATTTTATAAAGCATTTATGAGTTTTTGATTAACAAACTCAACGATTTCAAAGCGAGGAGTGGCAACACTGTACAGAAAAAAAAAATATCTCCAGCGCGCGAGACTGTGTATCGTAAATTCTAAGGATATACTTTTAAATTCTTCGTGATATTGTTATATTGAATTGACTTTTATGGTTGAAGTGAGCAGAACATGATATTTAATAAACAAAAGTAACACACAAAATGTTAAAAAATCGTCCCTTTGGGCGTAATATAAAATCTGAAAGCTTTCCGATTTTTTTAAAAATTTTATTATCTATTTATTTATTTATGTATTGCATGACATCTGCACTCTCGAATAGAATAAAGGACTGTGTTTTCCAAAACGGAGTGCAAAATAGATTTCAGAGATTTTTTCGTGACATCTGCACGTATATATCTCGTATAATTCAAAAAAGAATAACCATAGAATTTTTAAATTTGTATATGAAACTGATGTAACATGTAGTAGTATACCTCCCTTTTCGGTGCAACCGGCCGCCCCGAACACATATTTATATTGTAAGCGCAAGTAATTAAAAGTAAATTGAAAAGCCTATGACTTGCAGTAAAGCTGCAAAGTAATAAACCATTAATTTATAATTAGAAAACTTTCCATATACCGATCTCCAAGGAACAGAAATTCAGTTTAAAACCATGAATTATTTAAGGAAAAAAATTTTTAGTAAGCATTTCGATTAGTATTCTAAATTAGTATTTTCTAGAACTCCTTAAGAATATTCTTTGCAGATTTTTAGGTTTTTAAAGCAAAGGAGATGTAGAAAATACCAAAGGAGGTTAGTTTTAAATACTAATTAAAATATTGACTAAAAAAATTTTTTTTCTCATATAATTCATGGTTTTAAATTGAATTTCTGTCCTTAGATATGGTATGTGGAAAGTTTTCTAATTATAAATTATATATATATATATATATATATTTGCCCTATTATCGGGCTCGGTGAGCTCAAGTTTTTTATTCTCATATGTTGGTAAATTGTGTATTTTTTGCTTTAAAAAGGTGATTGAATTACGTTGTTCTTGTGTTCCGCTTAAGAACAACGTAAGTTCCGCTTAAGTTCTTATGACTTAAATTAATCTACAAGCAATAGTTGTAGAATTAACAACAATTTAAAAGTTTAAGTGATGCTAGGCCTAATGAGGCTGCCAAGTGTAATTGTAAAAATTGTTTTTCAGTTGTATTTGGTGTTTTAAGTTTTTTTGTATTTTAGAATTTTTAGCGAAGAGATTTTGAGTTTTTATGCATTTTTGCTTTGCCGCGAAATGATAATTGAATTAATTGAATGAGAAATATATCTCTAATGAAATTGTAGGAAATAAGTTTAAATGAAGGGCAGCAAAAAATATTTATAATGTAATTGGGCGTGCAAGGAAGTCATGTGGTATCCACATCAGATATTTTTGGTTATGAATTCATGCAAAAATGAATTTTTGGAGCATCCTACATGGCAGAATTTATTGGTTATCCGAAGAACTTCCATTTCCTCCTATGAACTAGCAATTTAGTACAACAATTGATGAACTAAATTTAGTAAACATTACATATCAATTTAGTAAACAAGTCAATGAAATAAGCCACTATTTAGCTCTAAATCACTAAATTAGCATGAGTCACGACAATGTTTCGTGAATAAAATTATAAAATTTCGAAGGAACATTAGAAATATCCCTATTTCCAGATAATCTTAATTGAAATAGAAGAGAAACACGTCAATGTGACATTCAAAATCGCTGAAACAATCTTATATTTGTCGTAAATTTATCAAAGCACTCAATCGATTTCAAGGGCAGCTACGGGTCCCTCCTCATCAAAAGGACGAAATTTCGAGAAAGGGAAAGCAACCTCAGTAACGGCTTTTTATACCCTCGGGTAGTACCCTGCGCAAGGAGGCAACGCCATCTATTGGCAAAAATAATAACCAAGAATTATGTTAATAGAATTTTAAAAGCGTTACGAAAGAGTGGATTGGACTTAAAATCATTTACAATCATTTACTAAACATGCCTAATCTTTGTGAATATGAAAAGCCTCAAGAAAATCTAATTCACCAACGGAAGACGCCCTTTGGATAATTTTTTTTTTTGCAGATAATTTTTGCAGATCTGTAGCTGCCCTCGAAATCGATTGAGTGTTTTGATAAATGCACGCCAAATATAAGGTTGTTTTAGCGATTTTGAATCTTAATTGATTTTGTTACTAATAAATACGGATAGTTAAACTTAAGTCATTTTTAATAGCTTTGGTGACTGATTAAACCAACATTTTTAAAAGCGTTTTTTTTCCTCCGAAGTAATTATTAATGACAGGGTTAGAATGCAGTATTATAAACAGCTACATGTACTGTCTTAATATCATAATGCTATTTTAGCTAATCGACACCTTTCTAGAGCAGTTTAGTCTTTTTTTTCTTTTAAAACTAGTATACTATTGTACTTCTATAATTACGAAAGAGAAACTGTATACTCAAATTTTCAAATATTTCTTTCCGCATTTAAAGAAATCAATAACATCTGCAAAACTTCTCCATGCATGCAAATCATATACATCTGCGATTTAAAGATTTAAATTTCGTTTGAATTCTTTAGTACAGTAGAAGAGTTCCGCAATTGTGGATTTATCAAAGAATATTTTTGCGTTTGAGAAAATATCACTTCTCCGAACCTTTTCTTTTAATTTTCTTGATGCGGCTGTATTTATTTTTTCTACTTGGTTTTCAAATTTCTTCTGCCGTTTCAATTACAGCTCCGATTCTTCTTTTTATGTAATATATCAGTGTCCTTACTCTGCATACAAAAATACATATTCTTTTGCTTCCTTGTACAAAGTAAAGGAAGTATTGTAATCGTGAAAATTTTCGGATATCATTTTTCAACGAAAATATCCATTTCGACCGCTATCAAATGCAATTTAATGATGTTTTTGCGTGACAGCCGTATATAAGAACATAATAAAGAACTCTTTTTCCTCAAAGAGATAATAAAATTGATTTAAAATGGATTCAGAAGAGAATTTTTCGTGACATCTGTACGCATGTACGTATGTATGTATCTCGCATAACTGAAAAATGAGTACCTCAGAACGTTCAAATTTTGTATGTGAGACTGATAGAGAGGCTGTTCGCAGATTTTTTAGACGACTTTGGTAAGCGGTAATAAAACATTGTTTGCTGCAAAAGAAGTAATTGCCATTGTACTATGTTTTTAAAAGTCAAAATTATCGTCTGTGGCTTGAAAGTTTTGTTTTTATTCAAAATGGCGAATTTAACAAAGCAGTGGTTCGAAGGCTACATTTACGCTCTTTCTGAAGAGAAATATGCATACTCCGTTATCCAAAAACGATCTGAGAGTCGTGGTTTTGTGATATCTAAAGCGTCGATAGGTAATATCATCAACAAGAAAGGAAAGAAACGTCAAACTGGAGCCTCAAGTGGGACAAAAATTCCAAACAAGTATCCAAGGAAAAAACGGACATCTTCGACTATTGCAAAGGTACGTTGTTTAGTGTTAAAAGAAAATCCCTCTAGTCGAAGGACAGTTGCAAAATCATTAAAATGCTCGGTGTCCACTAAACAAAATGATAAATGTTGATTTAAATCTTAAGAAAGCGAAAAAACGCAATGTGCATCGTCGTCTTCCAAAGCATATCGCTCAACGCAGGACACGCTGCAGAATTCTATATGAGAAATACCTGTCCAAAGAAAAATGGAAAACAACTGTCACAATAAATGAAGCATGGGTGTATTTAAATCATTGTAACAAAAAAGAGCCATTTATTATCATAAAAGGGGAGAAAAAAATTTGTACATGGTTCAAAGAATCGAAAGAAAGTTTTTCTAAGGGATTCGTGATTGTTGCTGATTTTTCTTATAATGGCAAGTTAAAAATAAAGAGAGTGCAAAAAAAAAAATGTCAAGATTAACTCCAAATACTATCAGGAACATATTTTATCTCCAATTTTTCTGAATGAAATACCATCGCTTTACCCACAGTGCCATCAATCTGTGAGACTCCATCAGGGCAAAGCTAACAGTCACACATCAAAATCCATTGTAAATTTCCTAAAAGAAATGGAACAAAAAACTGGTATCAAGGCCATACCCTTCACTGATATCCCTACTAAATCTCCCGATGTGTCACCTATGGATTTTTGCGCTTTCGGACTTTTAAAAACTGCATTATCCAAACGTTGTCCCAAAATCCTAACAGGACTCTGAAAAGCTGTTCGGGAGGAATGGGATAGAATACGTCTTCTGACACTTCAAAAGGCATTATTATCCTACAAATTGCGGTGTCGAAAGATAGTTCAGAATAAGGGATGTCAAACAGAACATTTAAAACACAAGAATTTTATGTAATTTAGTTTTGTGAATACAATATACATCGTCTAAAAAATGTGCGAACAGCCTCTGTATAACATGTTGTACATTTTTAGTTGCAACTGGCCGCATCAAAACTATATAATAAAAGTAATTAAAAGCAAATTAATAAACCTAAACTTGTGCTAAAGCTTTGATTTTGGCATTTTTGCGATTTAAGTGTTTCTTTAACTGTGTTTAAGCAAAGGAGAACTGAAAATTCTATTATTAAATTCTTTTTAAAATTCTGAAAAATACCTTTTCAATGATGATTTTAAATTGAATTTCTGTTCCTTGAAGATGGTGTACGGAATGTTTTCTTGTTATAATTTATAGCGTAAGGATTTTATGACTTTCGTTAATCTGCATGCAATAGTTGTAGAATTACCAACAACTTAAAAGTTGTTTAAGTGCGGTTAAGCTTTATTTTCCCCCCATAGTAACCATATTTGTTTACATTTGAAAATTAGTAGAATACTGAATTAAGTGAGTTTCTGCACTTCCTGTGTCTTTTTGACGATGGGACCAAAAGTAAACTTTGCGTTTTTGTGCACCGAAGAATTTGCCTTCTTGCCCGCTGACTGAATTGCTTGTTGTTCCGTCGAAACTCCAATTTTAATTGTACAAACTTTTGTTTAATTGTTTTAACTGTATTTGGTTTATATTTTTCTGTGTTTTTTCAATGTTTAATGACTACGTTTTAAGGATTTGTGTATTTTTACCTTGTCGCGAAGTGAGAACTGAATTAATTAATTGAGAAATATATCTCTAATGAAATTCGAGCAAATAAGCTTAAGTGAAATGCAATAAAAAGTGCATATAATTTAATACTCCAGACAAGGAAATTATGTGGTGTACACATATGATTCTTTCAGTTCACTTTGTGATGTTCCTGACCTAAAGTTAAGTGTTTTGGCTCTTAATATAATGTAATAATAATTTTTCTTTTCAGAAAAAAAAATTCAAACAGTGAGAACCAGTAAGTGTTGGAAGCTAAGGATTTTGATTGTAAGTTTTGTGATAAACATACGGTTTTGATGAATATCTAAATTTTATTCATTTCTATTACAGCTAATTTAAGACCGAATGAGAACACTGTTATGTATGATCTCTATCATAAAATGTTTAAGTCGGAGAATTGTAGATAAGTACCGAAAAGAACTTATTTATGAAAATCAAAAGTCAATATTAAAAAAGTAATATATTTTAAGATAGCAATAAGTTTTGATAAATATACATTTCCGTTTCAAATCCACATAAATAAATTTTAGTTAATATAAGTAAGCAATATTTTTTTTCAAAATCTTGTTTATTAAGATTCAGCTTTCTTACGATATGAGTTAGTATTTTGCAAACGAAATTCATCGGAAATAAGTTACTTCATTTTTAAATACTTGCAATGTAACTACCAGAGTATTCGATTGCCTTATGTGGCATCTTAGTTACGGATATTTTGGGTTAAAAAATCACTATAAAAACTAATAACACTAAATACTAAATACACTAAATACACTTTGTCTTTAGTTTAACCAGAACGGGTCACGTAACTGAAATGGAGTTGTGCTGATAGTAGTAAAAAGAAATTATAAGGACGCTGTTCAAAGAAGAGATTCAAAATTCTACATTTCGAGAGAAACCAAAAGTAGTTCCATGAGCCTCTGAATATTGTGGTAAACATTTTGTTTATCTCTAACCACAGATGTATTTAATTGTATAAGGTATATTTTAATTTTATAACAGTTATTTTAAGTTTATACCACTTTCCTACCTCTTCTAGCTTCAGATAACAATTCCTTACCAGAATGAGTTTTAGAATCGCGTTAAATGCAAATGAGAAGTAGAGTAGTATTTAAGTACGGCCCAACTAGTTTAGAATTGTGTTAACTTCCGTTTAATCTCTTAAGTAGTCATTAGTTAATTCTTATTTCTGACATTTTGAGTTTAAGCCCAAATGGAGGCTTTGCTGTACGCCCTGAAAAGGAGCCAACTATTAAAACTTTATTTTGAGCAACTACAGGGTAATTAACCCTTCTGGAGTCTGCGGTTTTGGTCTTAGGAGATTACTCGCTTAGCTATTCGCTAGGTTCCTAAACACTTAGTTAATAGAATACAAGTGAGGAACACTACAACTGTCAAGAAAATTAAGTTACATACTTCTAAGGAACGGAATATTCTTCACATTGTCGGACACCTATATTGAAATCTCCGAGGACTGATTCAATAAATTTTTGCTCACTTGAGCTGCTGAAACAAAATGTTCTCAAATTTTGCATGAGTTATTTAAACAATTATTTAGGTGAATAGAGTAAGCTGAATTAGTCAGTGATTCAAATCT
>KK122438.1:356908-395904 GCA_000611955.2 Stegodyphus mimosarum | reverse complement strand
AATTATGGTGGAAAAATGTAGCTCACGTCAAGGCATGGTAAAGTAAGTTTCGTAGATATTAATCGTGTGGCTTTTCGGTTATGCAATAATTGTATAACAAGGTAAATTACGGTTATGCAATAATTGTATAACAAGGTAAATTACTGTTATGCAATAATTGCATAACAAGGTAAGTTACTAAGATAAATTTCTGATATGCAATATCTGCATAACAAGGTAAATTACTGTTATTCAATAACTGCAATATTACAATTACAAAAATTGCATAACGGTAATTTATTTAGGAAAAGGTAATTATTAAGGTCACCTTTGTAAACTTGACTGCAGTTCTTCTTAAAGAGAGTTTGCTCCCCATCTCTCAAAAGAAAAAGAACTCTGCTTGCATACGGATCTGTGTTAACTTAAACGCTAGATTACTAAAAAAAAATTTCTGGTGATTTTAACATATATGAAATGAAATTTATGATAAGTTTTAACTTATAAGTAACTCTTATAAATAACTCTAACTAATATGAAATAAACAAAAAAAATTCATTTTTAATTAATCGTTTTTAAATGAGTAAAATTATTGTATTTGAATTTCAGATTTTGCTCCTGGCTGAAGACAAATTTATGAACAAAAAAATCTGGTGTGTACACCACATGACTTCCTTGTACAGAATATTAAGTTAAACGCATTTTGCCTTTCATTTAAACTTACTGGATTGAATTAAATCTACTTCGTCGATAACGCATAAACTACAATAAAATAAATGCACTCTTTAAAATTCACTATTTTTGTTTACCATGGCAATACTCTGGCGCTAGGTTCACTTAACAGCATTACATCTCATTCATTTTATAATTCAGAACGCACAAAAATTATGTGAATCATCTGAAGAATTATTTAATCGTTGCTACATGTTCTATTCAAATACTATAATAAATCTGAAACGATGTGTCAAAGAAATTATATAAACAAACACACACACACACAAAAGGAAAGAAAACTTGTTTTCACAGATGATTCAGTAATTTTCATTCATTTAATTCAGTTCTCACTTCGCGAGAAGGCAAAAATGCATTAAAAAATGAAAATATCTATATTAAAAATTACGAAGTAAATCTTAAACACTTGTTTACTCAAATAAATTCCAGAATGGGTTAAGCAGGATTTAATTAGCAATAATAAAAGAAGGCGTTATCTTTCTTGTTGAGAAGTTTAATTTCTCTAGATTGGCAACAAATCCATTGTTCTCCTAAGTTTCAAATGTAAACAAACATCGCCGCCATGAGAAAAATGATTAGTCTTAGCCGCACTTAAACAACTTTTAAATTGCTGATAATTCTAAAAATGTTGCATGCATAAAGGCATAGCTACCTTAAGTGGAAGATAAGAATAACATAATTCAACCATTTTTAAAGCAAAAAATGCACAATTTTCCAACATATAAGAATAAAAAAACTGAGCTCGCTGAGCCGAGTAACAGATTAGATATATATATGCATATATTTGTATGTTTGGTGCGGCCGATTGCAACCAAAACAGGAGGTGCACATCTGCATGTTATCTCTTATATACGTAATTTCAACATTCTGAGGCTACTCGTTTTTGAGTTATGCGAGACACATACATATGTACGTACGTACAGACGCCACGAAAAAATCTCTTCAGAATTCATTTTAAATCACTTTTATGTTTTTCTGGGGGAAAATGAGTCCTTTATTCTGTCCTTACGTTCGGATATCATGCGAAAACATCATTAAGTTGCATTCGATAGGGGTCAAAATGTGTATTTTCGTTGAAATATGATACCTAAAATTTTTCGCGATTACAATACTTCCTTTTTACTTCAAGGAAGTAAAAGCAAAGGAAGAAAGACAAATTGTAAATGCAAAAGAATAACCGTGTAAGCATGCAATTCATTTTAGCAGTGCTTAAACATGAATCTGTTTATAAGGTATCAGGCGAAGCCCAGTCCAAGTAGCCATCACAAGGACGGTCTTGTGAACTTGTGACTTAATAGAAATTAGAATAATGATAATACGTTTTAAGTTCCGATTTTAAACTGTAGACAGAGGCAGAATCCGAAAGAGAAGTTTGGAAAGTAATGTTGCAATTCAATAATACTGGATGTAATATTGCAATATTTGCTACTTAAGGTACAGGCGTAACAAATGTTTTGCAGTTTCTTTGTATTCTAAATGATAATTTCGAAAATAAAAGAAAAAAAATCTGATTAATGCACCACATGACTTCCTTGTATGGAATATTAAATTACATGCATTTTTCCTGTATTCCATTTAAACATATTTCCTCGAATTTCATTCGAGATTAATTTCTTATTCAATTAATTCAGTTTTCACATCGCGGCAAGGCAAAAATGCATAAAAACTCAAAATATCTTAATTAAGAATTTAACGATAGAGAAAAACATAAAATACCAAATAGAGTTAAAACAATAAAAAAAATTTACAAATTAAATTATAGTTTCTACGCAAAAACAAGCAATTCGGCCAGCTGGCAAGAAGACAGATTTTCCGAGCCTCAAAACTAAAAGTTTCGTTTTGGTCCCACTAGGGGAAAAGGACGCTGAAGGTGCTGAAAGATTTAATCCACTATTCTGGTAAGTTTCAAATGTAAATAAATATGATTGCTATGGTAAAAAAGAATTAGTCTTACTTAAACAACTTTTATATTGTTAATAATTCTACAACTAATGAATGCGGATTAATTCAAGGAATAGAAACCTTAACCGGAAGATAAGAACAACATTCAGTTATGTTTAATGCAAAAAGTGCACAATTTACCAACAAATAAGAATAAAAAAAACTAAGCTAAACGAGCCGAGTAACAGAGTAGGTATATATATATAAATATATACTTTTGGTGCGGCCGATTGCATCCAAAATGTGGGGTGCACATCTACATGTTATGGCAGTCTTATATGCAAAATTTCAACGGTCTGATGCTACTCGTTTTTAGGTTACACGAGATACATACATGCATATGTAATATATGCACGTACGTACAGAAGCCATTAAAATATTTCTTGTGAATCCATTTTAAACCCGATTTATAATTTATTTAGAGAAAAATGGTCCTTTATTCTGTCTTTTAAGTATAGATGTCAAGCAGAAACATAGTTAAATTGCATTCGATAGTAGTCAAAATGGGTATTTTCGTTGAAATAAGATGCCTAAAAATTTGGCGAATGCAATATTTCCATTACTTGGTACAAGGAAGTAAAAATTGTAGGATTCTTCATGATGAATATAATATAATGGATACCACGTAACGTGTAAGTTACTGTTTTTCAGAATGTGCAATCGAGTAACTTCAACCATCCATCAACTTAACTCATCAACTTCCATCAACCGTCCATCAACTTATGTAGCCATCAACTTAACGATCGAGACCTCGACCTAACGCTTCTTGCAGTTTTTATTGATAATCTAGTTAAGAATTTTGAAAAATATATGAGATGCAAAAAATTCACCGAGAAGCTCTGTATTGAAGATTTTACTGTTGAACAATGTTTCTCAAATTTTTTTAATGAACATTAAACTAAAATTAGAAAATAAATAACCTTAAATGCGATTTAAGAGATACATGCTAGCAATGAAGAGTATTCAGTAATTGTTGAGGAAGAATTATATGTTTCAAATCTGTGTTCTGTTAGAACAATTTAAAAGTTATTTTACAATATTTACTCAAGAAATTCATAACGTTCTTCTTGTAGTTGAGAGAATACCTGAAATGTGAGTTAATTTTGATATTTCTTTCTTATTCTAAACGAGTGGAAGTACCCGATGGCAGTTCAGTTAGATTGAGAGTAATGCATTTAACAACAGAGCGAGCGATACCGCTGTAATCCTTCTCTAATAATGATGCAAAAAATACGATTCATATTCATACATTTTTCAGTCTGACGCGATATGGAACCCACATAAAAAATTTCGATAGAAAAATGAATTAATTCGCTCTCATTATATCAGCAACAATGACACGCCGTTTTTAATGATTTTCGTCTTTCTAATCAAATGGTCGTAAAAGCTCAAGTTCCATCCGATATTTCACCTATATTCAATTTTTGTAAATAAAATGCGGCAAAAAATTGATCATAATCGATCAGAAATCAATAACGCAAACACACGAAGAGATATTCTTATATATATAGATTTTGTAAAATTTACAAATTTTTGATTAATAAACTGAACGATTTGGAACGAACAGCAGCAACACTTTTCGAAATAAAGCATATATCCAACAGGCAACACTATTGCCACTCTGAAAACTTAGAGCAAAAATTAGCACCTTCAGAGTTTTGAATTAATATTTCGGCTGATTAAAGTCGTACAAAGATTGGGAATAGTCGAAATGGCTTCCCACGAAGTTTGGGAATAGGGAATAATGTATTAAATGTTTGGCAATGCTATTTTTATTTCCCCGTAGAACTTGGAAATCTTTTATTAACAAACTCAACGATTTGAAAGCCAGCAGTGGCAACACTTCTCGAAATAAAGCAGGTTTTCATATTCAGCTTGCGAGACTGTTGCCACTCCGAAAACTGAGGGGGAAAATGATCATTTTTCCGAGTTTTCAATTAATATCTCTGATTTTAGCTACTTTTTTTCCCGAAAAACGTGGATGTCGAACGTTTCCAAGACCCAGAAAAGAATTGTAGAAAGTTTGCTGACGGTAGCTATTGTAGTGATTAAGTTATTAGAGGACAAACAGATTTCTTTCTTTATATATGTAATTAGATATATTCGTACTGCAGTTATAGAAATGTAGAGTAAAAAATTTGTTCCCATTATTATTTCAGCATAAACAATACACCAAACTTGTTTCGTAATTGCGAATATTGATTTGTTAAATAAAGTATGCCGTACCTTCGGAAGCGACGACCAAAGCGGCTGCAATAAGAACCCACATGTTGATCGAAGAGTCGATGACGAATAATAAAGCTGAAAAGTGTCTGAAGTGTATATATTTGCATAACATTAAAGTAAATCGCTTTTTTTTTAAATCTAATTAAGTTGCGGAAAAATGCAATCTACTTCCTTCGCGAACTCTGTCTTCCGGATGCCCACTGGGTATTTCACATGCTGCTTATGTCACAGTTTGAGGCTATTCGGAACAGATATTTGTTTTTAATTTGGCGACCTTAAACAGAACTACGAATTATTGTATTTTCTAGTTCCTTTCTGCATGCCTTTGTGGTGTAACTAAAGCACACTCGGCGCGTACTCGAGAGGTCCAGATTCGAGTCCCGGCGAGGGCATTGCTCATTTTTCATTTCTTCAAAAATCCTAATGCCTCTACAGTGGCGCCCGAATTAAAAGGGGGCGGATGATAATTCTTCACCACCAGGATTTGGCGATTGTGTCGCCTAATTCCCAGTCGCCTTTAAAAGGAGGAGTATATAAGGTTTTTCCCCCTTCTTTATGTATGCTTTCGTGGTGTAGAGGTAGCACACTCGGCGCATATTCGAGAGGTCCCGGATGGAGTCTTGGCGAAGGCATTGCTCATTTTTCACGCCTCCTACTTCAAAAAGGCTCACCAGGCGGCCGAGCGGAAAAGTCGCTGAACACTGGTAGTTCGGTTTGAACTTCAAACCCGAGAATGGGCTTGCTGCATGGGCGTTTTCGTGGTTTTTCCAGTGTGTAACGTGTGTACGAGCCAGGTTTCCTTAGAAAATCTCCCAAAAAGGCATCCATGTCCTTAGGCAGATAGCGCTCGAGGCTTTGCCTAAACATAAACCTAACGAAACCTACTTCCAAAATTCTAATGTTTGCGCCCGAATTAAAATATGGTGGATGATGAAATCAAAAACTTATAAGTTTTTTAAAGACAGTTGTAGAGGCATTTGGATTTAGAAGCAGGAGAGATGAAAAATCAGCAATGCCCTCGTCGGGAGTCGAACCATGGACCTTCTTGGTTTGGCGTTGAGCGTGCTGATCACTACACCACGAAGGCATTCGAAGAAGGCGGGAAAAATACCTTATATACTCCCCCTTTTAAAGGGAGACTGGGGTTTTGGGGACCCAGTCGCCAAATCCCGGTGGTGTAGAATCATCATCCACCACCCTTTTAGTTCGGGCGCACGTGCAGCAATATTAGGTTATTTCGGAAGCAGAAGATTGAAAAATGAGCAACGACCTCTCGGTTACGCGTCGAACGTGCTGACCACTACACCACGAAGGCATGCGAAGAAGGCGGGGGAAAAACCTTATACAGTAAATAAACATTTGTTGCTTCTCGAATTAAAGGAAATACAAACATTTTTGAAGAAAATCTTTAGTCAAACATTTATTCGTATATTAGACAAGGATAACGTTAGATATATGCATTTGACGAACCTTTTGTTCTTTTTAATAATTGTTAAATGAAAATTTGGAATTGAAAATCAACAATTGAGTTCCAGAGAGTCTGAGCTGGAAATCGGTGATGTTACTTTATAATCCACATCATTGTTAATTTGCTTCCAATACTAATTTTACTTAGTGATTGCTAACAGTGCCATACATTCTGATTCTCATTGATATTCAATAATACTGCCACAGATACATTATAACATCATAAAGGCATTTCTCCAATTGTGAGAAGCTGGCTGCGACTTTTCTTTAAAATTTCGATTCTTGAACTCTTCTAAATTTATTTAATAATTTTATATTCAGCATCTGAAGAGATCGATGCCTAAATAATGCCTTGTCACCGAAGTAGAATCACAGGATGTCCCTACAAAATAAGTGTGTTTTTAGATGGAAACCTTGTAGAGACATTAAGTTATTTCGAAGCAGGAGAAGAGACAAATGAGCAATGCCTTTGCCGAGAATCGAACCACGGACCTCTCGGTTACGCGTCGAGCGTGCTGACCACTACACCACGAAGGCATGAGAAAAAGGCGGGAGAAATACCTTATAGACTCCCCCTTATAAAGGGCGACAGAAGTATGAGGACTCAGTCGCCAAATCCCGGTAGTGGAGAATCATCATCCACCACCTTTTTTTAGTTCGGGCGCCAGTGTAGAGACATTCGGTATTTTTGAAGCAGAAGACATGTAAAATGACCAACGCCTTCGCTGGGAATAGAAACACGGACTTCTCAGTTACGCGCCGAGTGAACTGACCACTACACCACGAAGGCATGCGAAGAAGGTGGGAGAAATACCTGATATACTCCTCCTTTTAAAGGGCGACTGAGTATCACCAAATCCTGGTGGTGGGAGCCAATTTTAGATTTATTAGGCATTTTTAAAGCAGGAGACATGGAAAATGAGCAAAGCTTTCGCCGAGACTCGAACCACGGACCGGGCTACGCGTCCTCTGCAATACGCGCCCAGTGTGCTGACCACTACACGACGAAGGGATGCGAAGAAGGTGGGAGAAATACCTTATAACCTTTTCTGATATTATACATAAGGTGTGCTATTAAAAACTCCTTAAATTCACGATTTAATAGCAAATTTCTAAAGCAATGATTAATATTCTAAAGCATGACAGCATTTATTTTTAAAGATCTTCTTAATCTAAAAAATGTTAAAGTATATAACTAAACATTGCTAAGCATACGGACTGCCAATATTCTTTATTATCTCTATGATATGCATATTTTTTATTACTCATTCTTGTCAAGGTTTTTAAAGCGTCCGCTCGTACTTGAGTTTTCTCTTTATCTCAAAGCTGTGATGGATTTTAAGAAAGGTCTGGGACAGCGGGGAAAGACCTTCTTTGTGAATGAGTTTCAAAACAAGTAAATTAAAACTGACGGCAGTTTACTTTGCGAAAGAGTTTTTTTTTTAATTTCCACGCAGGAAATTCAGAGAAAGATGATAAAAATTTATCCCTCGCAGAACAGCCATCTGCTTTTCATCCATTGAAACTTAGTTTTTCAAAAAAGACGTCAACTAAGACCGATTAGAGGGTTTATTGGCAATTTCAAAAGTAATTTTAACCTCGCATTCTTATTTTATTTATTTATGTTTTGCAAAAAGGAAACGAGAATTTTCAAAAATTGTACTAGACAGTGTTTGTTTTTGTTGAAAAAATGAACAAAAGTTTAATGTCGGCACCACATAAGTTCCTTGCATAGAACATTAAATTATCCGTATTTTTGCTGCATTTCATTTAAACATATTTTCTCGACTTTCATTAGATATACTTCTCATTCAATTAAATCATTTCTCATTTCGCGGCAAGGCAAAAATACATAGAAACCTCAAAATTTCTTCATAAAATTGAAAAACGTAGAAAATTATTAAACACCAAATACAGTTAAAACAATTTAAAAAATAAATTAAGCGTTTAAAAGTTAGAGTTTCTAAGCAAAAACAAGCAACTCGGCCAGCGGACAGGAAGGCAGATTTTTTGACGCACCAAATTGAACGTTTACTTTTGGTCCTACTCGGCAGAACGACGCTCAAGGTACAAAAACGGACTTAATTCACTATTCTGCTAAGTTTCAAATTTAAATAAATATGGCTGCTCTGGTAAAAAAAATTGGGCTTAGCCGCAGTTAAACAACTTTTAAATTGTTGATAATTCTATAACTATTGCATGCAGTTCAAATAAAGTATAGAAACCTTAACCGGAAGACAAGAACAACATAATTCAATTATTTTTAAAGCAAAAATTGCACAATTTATCAATGTACAAGAACAATAAAAAAAACTGAGCTCACGCATCCGAGTAACAAATTTGTTACATATACATATATATACATTTGCTGCGGCCTATTACAACCAAAAAGGAAGGTGCACAACTACATACTATAGCAGTCCCGTGTGCAAAATTTCAACGTACTGAGGCTACTGGGTTTTGAGTTATGCGAGATACGCACAGATGCCACAAAAAATAATCTTTTCAGGATCCATTTTAAATCAGTTTTATAGTTTTTTACCGTACTTACGCACAAACGCCATGAAAAAATATCTTCAGAATCCGTTATATAATCTTAAATAAGTTTTCTAATTGTTTCGGTAAAAAAGATTCCTTTATTCTGCCCTTACGTTCAGATATCACGCAAAAACATCGTTAAATTGCATTCAATAGCGGTCAGAGCGGATATTTTCGTTTAAATGTGATACCCGGAATTTTTCGTGATTACAATACTTCCTTCTTATTTCTTACAAGGAAGTGAAAATGACTTTAATTCTTTGAAAACTTTACTAAACTTAATACCGGAGTTCCATACGTACGTATGTACACTGCGGAAAAAAAAGGATATTTCTATATCTCCTGTTCTACTAAGAGAATTGACGAAATTCCAATTGCGTTTTTCATGTCTCGAAAGCGCGACTTAAGGTATGTATTTTATTTATATATAGCATTGTTCAAATACAGGTATTTTGACACAAAATCGGACTTCTTCTGAAACGACATGCCAATGTTTTTCCATATTTTGATTCTACGACTCAATTTATGCCAAACTGCCAAGTTTTGTAAAGTTCGCAGCAGCAGTTTCTCAAAACTTAGCTCTCAAAATTTTAGCTCCCCAATGTTAATTGAATTTAATATATATTTATTAAAATCTCTTTCTTTATGAAACTTATTTGATTCCTTCTTGTACACTTCGAAATTTAGGTTCATTCCAAATAAAATTCTCCCATTTTTTGATTTATTTTTAAAGTTTGTATTTTAAAAAAAATTTTATAAATTTTTGAAAAACAAATTTAGTAATGACCTATAAAATTTTTACAATCATCTTAAAATAGATTTATTTCTAAGCATACTTGCAAAAAATTAGAGCTTTTTATTCAAAATTTCCGAAGATATACGTAAATGTATATATTGGCGCGTTTTGAAATTTGGCATGTTTATTGAAAGCGATAATAACGAAAATGTGGTTTACGCACTTTGTTAAAATTATTTGAAAGTAGAACGATGTGACTTTTTTCCTCTTATCACATTGTAAAAAGGCAGGAACAATGTGGCTTTTTTTCCTCCGCTGCACAATAGAAGGGAAGGTAAATAGGTTGCCACATATTAAGAGGTTCGCCAAGTGAATTATTCTTGGCTCAAACTGAAAAAAATCGCCAAGTTAAATGTATGAATTTGTCCGCAAATGTCGCACTAAATTTTACAAAATTTAATATTCAGGCATAATTTGAGTCGTAGAATCGAAATATGGAAAAAAATTGCTATGTTATTTCTGAAAAAGTTCGATTTTGTGTCAAAATACCTAAGTTAGAATGATGCTATACATAAATCTAATGCATATCCTAAGTCGCGCTTTCGAGGCATGAAAAACGTAATTTGAATTTCGTCAATCAGTTCAGTAGAACAGAAGATACAGAACTGTCCCCCCCTTTTTTTTGCGCAGCGTACGTATGTATGGAACTCCGTAGTAACTTAATTTTCTGGAAGTTGTGAAGATTACACAAGCATAACTCATAATATAGCTTTGAATAAGCTACTTTGTTTTATTAAATTCAAAACTACAAGTTATGCTTAAGATATAACAACACACCGAACAAGTATTAATTTAAAAGTCAAAGAACAAAAAAATTTTAAAGTTTCAAATAACTTCGAAACTTTAAACTTCGCGGTATGATTCCGCTAGGTAGACGATACTTTTATCCTGTTTGACGATGAAAAAAATTATTTAAACAAAGTTCTTTCAACAATGAATTCCACTGATCCTACTATTCAGTTCACTTTTGAATTTGAGACATGCAATTCTCTTCCGTTCGTCAACATTTTGGTCACATTTAACACATCCATCTTCAGCACCACGGTATACAGTAAACCATTTCATAACATAACTTCATCGGTTTGCCTTCCACCACATTTCAAATCATGTCATACGGGGGGAATAAATAAAAGTTAACATGACTTTATTTCTATGTTTTCCGTGCACTTCAAGTCTGCTCCTCCAAGTTGGCTCTTGATCAAGAACTAAATTATTTAAAAGCACTAGCTATTACCAGGGGCTTTTCACCCAACATCATTAATCAAGCAGTTAAAAAAAAAACTCTCATCTCAACACACCAAAAGGCGGACTCATGTTTCAGGAGGCTATAAAAATTTTGTTGTCATTCCTTTCTTTCCATCATTTAGCTATAAAATCGCTCGTATTTTACAGAAATTTAACTTTCGGGTCGTTTAGTCTCCTATTCCATACTCAAGGACCCCATTCCGGATATGAATTCCTGAGGTATTTACAGGATTCCTTGCCAGTGTGGTTTAATTTACATTGGTCAAACTGAGAGAGCCTTAAAATTTTGCGTTAAGGAACAGAAGTCCTCTGTTGCCGAGCATTGTTGGTCCGAAACACACATCTTCAATTTTTTGAAGCCAAAGTTATTTGGAAAACACCTTCCATTGGTGAATTAGATTTTCTAGAGTCGTTTCACATTCAATGTAATCTTTCTGTTCTAGGTAATGATCCTAATTCCAATCCGTCTTTGACTTCAGCTTTAAGGTAATTATGTTTTAGTACTCGTTTCATTAATAGGTGGCGCCAATTGCTTAATTCCTGACCAGCCATTCTTATCTTATCTAATCATTATATCTTATCTCGTTTATTTGCACTTTGGCAGCTGAGGGTGTCGGTTCAGTAAAACCATAGGAAACTAGTCATGTAAAAATGTACAAGTTATACATTCACTATTATCTCTAGAGTCCCCACTCATGTGTAAATTCCTAATAAAGGTCATAAACTGCGCAGTAGCCTAATGGTAATACAGTACACAGTAGACTAGACGATAGAACCATTTAACTACGATGATTCGATCCGGGATTAAAATCTAATAAATAAGCTTGTTGTATTATCGTTTTTATAGTTTTCATTTAATACAATGTGAACAAGAGCCAGTCTTTTTTAGAATGTCTTCCACAAAAGCAGCATTTCTTTCAGCAAACACCTATCTGGTGATTTGCTATAATTTATTGAAAAGCATTTAATATCCCCTGAAATTAACGGTTTGTTTACAATGATGTTAAAATGAGCTGAATCTTTTAAAGTTAAATGTAGTTTTGTCTATTTGCAAAGTCCAAAAATAAATGGTTATTTCATTTACAAAATAAATGAACTTTCATTAATTTCCTGAAAGTAAATTTTGACAAACTATTTTCGTCAACACTGTGATGTTCTCAGATGAAATTTTAATTACTTTTTAATTTATAAGGTGAAATTTTTACGAAACTGTCTAAAATGCAAAACGCATCCAATAACTAAATATACACAAAACCTAATATAAAATACTGTATTTTAAGTTATTTACAGAAATTTTATTACTCTCTAATAATATTAACTTTTATAAATATCGAAATATTGCTTTTTAAAAATACCGTATTACTTCTACGGCGAGTATTTTTTTTTATCATTTCGTGTAATCATGCTAATGTTCCTGTGCATTTTTTGATATGTTCCTCGCTCTAAGCTCCTGTTGAAAAATGAGAAAATTTTAACATTCTGGAATTTACTTTAAACATGCTCTTGGAAAATATTTATGGAAATATTCAAACAATTTACTGGGACTATTAACACCGATGCCAATTTAAATTGCTCATTTCGTCGCTTCGAGGCATCATACTTGTCTGTTGCTAATAGGAGCTCTAACACGATCAAATATGCACATTTAAAGGCACTGTTTTGTGATGAGAGCTAAACGGTCGGTGAGGAACCAGCTGACAATCATTTCCTCCCAGACCGGTTTGGCAAATTTATCTTACGTGACGAAACATAAATTACTGTACCTAAAATCTTCGATGTATGCTTTGAGAAATACAGTCACGTTTATGAGTCTTAAGAAAGATATCACAAGAATTTGAACATTTATAGAAATAAGAGCATAGAGCTGCTTTGAATTTAAATCAAATATGGCGACACGAATAAGCGGAATTTTAATGCATATTATAATTATCTGTTAGAAATTTATCTTTTAGTATATACAATATCTTTAGATTGCATTTCTGTTATTAATAAATTTTACATGTTGTGTCTCCATATTAATATAAAAATGTTGTTTAAGATAAAACTTAAATTTTATATCTGCACTGCAAAATTACATTTATTAGTCCAAAGGGGCTAGTAGTTTCGAAAACGGCATTTTCGCCGAATCGCTTTTCATAATGTTGTCACCAAATATTATTGCTCTGTATTATCTTTAAAGAAATTAAATAATGAAGAATCTCCACGAATGTATGCATGTTTCTCGCATTGTGTAAAAACAACGGTAGCTAGAGCCAAGCAATTTTGAATAGCACTGTTCTCCACCCGAATATGGGCACCTGAAAGCCCGCATTTTGAATTTATTTTTCTATCTGTTTTATATTTTGTAAAATATTAACGGATTTTTGATTAAAAAGCTCACAAATATTGTCAGTAATGCTCTAATAAAAGCTGAAAAATTTAATTGTAGCACTTTTAGTTTGAAAGCTAAACCAACTCTCTCTCTCTCCCTCTCTACCGTTACAGTACTTACATCAGTAATATTAAATTTACGCTTGACAGCACAAAAAGGCGAAGTTTTCTGAAGTTGTAAAGTTTTAGATACACAGTTATAAGAAAATAAGAAAATTATGTTATTTGCATCTAGATAGATTTTTTTATGTGATTAAGGCAAAGTCTCGAGGGCTATCTGCCAAAGGGGTTACAGCCGAAAACATCGCGGTCGAAAACTGTGCGGAGAAAACAACTCAAGGCGAAAACGTCGAGGTACAAAATATCGTGGGAGAAAAGAAAGCAAAGAGAAAACATCGCAGTTCTAAACATCGCAGTACAAAAGAGCGTGGTCGAAAATAAAGAGGTTCAAAAACTTGGCAGTTTAAAAACATCGTCGTCGAAAATATCGTGGTAAAAAATAAAGTACCTACAACATCGCATGATGATAACATCGCACGCATGCGTTTTTCAAATCCCATACAAACGCATTATGTAACTGATTTTCGTGGAAACAAACAAAATCGACATCCGAAAAATTTATTACTCGCTATAAATAAAAATGTTAACGATATTTTAAGAATAAACTGAAATTAAACAAAAATAATATTGTCATTAAAACTATATCAGACTGACAAATGTGAAGGAAAGTAATTTAACTAAGCAATTTTTATAGAGGTAACCTCATGCAGTTATTTATCATCCTTTTTATAAGCATTTTTAGACTGTAGTCTTCATAAAAAAACAATCAGTAAAACTTTATAAAGAAGTTGAATTTAGTAATGACCATTGTTACTTAACTATATAAATTTAAAATTCCATTAAGTTCGGTCAGTTGCATTAATTTTCTACTCATTTTCAATTTTTAAATGCTTAAGTTTCCTTCTTATTTTTTTCAGCAAAAATTTATTAGTTCATTCAAAAATATGAAATACAGATTTAAAAAAATCCCTCTTTCTTTCTCGCGCTCCCAAATCATTATACGAACAAACATTTACAACTTATGTGACGAACTTACGAACAAACATTTACAACTTATTATAAACATTTGCAACTATTATGACATTTACAACTTATGTTAACTTGAAAACGCATGTGTGCAATGTTATGGTCACGATGATTTGTAGGTACTTTATTTTTTTCTACGATATTTTCGATCGCGATGTTTTTAAATGCGAAGATTTTGAACCGCGTTATTTCCGACGACGATATTTTGTACAACGATGTTTTAGAACTGCGATGTTTTCTCTTTGGTTCTTTTTCTCCCACGATGTTTTGCAGCGCGACGTTTTCTCCTTGCGTTGTGTCCTCCGTGACGTTTTCACCCGCGATGTTTTCGGCTGACACCACCAAAGGGGAGAGATGCCTTCGTGGAGGACGTTCTAAGGGAAACTGGCTTGTATGCACGTTACACAGAACGAAAAACCGCAAAAACGCCCTAGCAGCCAGCCCTTTCGGGGAATTCGAACCTTGGACCGAATTTCCAGTGTTCAGCTACATTACCATTCGGTCGCTGGCGAGATTCATCTAGATGGAATACGAATTAGCATTAGACCTATGAAAACTGGGAATGGTTTCATGCATTAGAATAAAGTGGTACAATCTGGCATGACATACGTTCGGGCTCACCAGCGGTCGAGCGAAAAGCCGCTGAACACTGGTAGCTCGGGCTGGGTTTCGAATCACATCAAATGAGCTGATTGAACGGGTCTTTTCGAGGTTTTCTCCATGTATACCAGCCAGCTTCCTTCAGAAAGTGCTTCACGAAGTCATTTCTCCCCTTAGGCAGAGAGCCGTTGCGTGCTTTACCGTAATCAATTAAACCAAACCAATCAATTCTCATACGTTTGATAACTATTTTTTTTTCAGAATTAAGTAAATTCTAACAATAACGAGGATGTCTAAGCTCAGACATAAGAAACACAATATTTGAGTTAGATATTTCTTGAAAACATTTAAAAAGCGCGATTTTGCAGAAAACGTTACAAAATTACGGCGGAATTTTATTAGGGAGTGGTATCCGAATGTATTCTGTCACTAACCCAGAGAGAAACCGCTTTTAATTATATAGTAAAATCCAGAATACACCTCTCGGCAATTAACTAAATACTCATAAAGAAAATAAAATTATTAAATGGACTGAACTTCTAAAGAGATTAGAAAAATTTTGAAACAGTCAAATTAAGGCATCTTAAAAATTAAGGTTTATTACGTTCGTAAGACGGTGACGAGGAAAATGGTTCAACTAAAATTATTCGGCGTAAATCTTCAAGATTATTAAATGCGTTTAAGTAATTTGTAGAGCCTAATAACCACTGCAGCATAGGAAAACAATGCAGTTTCATATTTCCTGCAGTGGAATTCTTACAGACATCCCTTTACAACGGGAGTCATTTTGAAATTGGAGATGTCTTTATGAGTTGCAATTATGAGTAGTTTAACGCACGCAAAGTACTATAACCGTATTAAGGACACTCCATTACGCATATTCTATAGCTTATTTTCAGTACGATTTCCTTAGTTAAATATATGTGTTTAAACACTGCGCAGTTTGTTTACAGATTTTCGTTTTCATGTTCATTAATGCATTATTTATATATGAATAAATATATGAATGAAATATTTTGTATGCATTTAAAAATTTCATTTTAGGATCAATTTATGTTTTCATTTATGTATATTAAATAAAAGGAAAACCTAAACCTAAACCTAAACATATAAACCGTACCGCCAATACTGGCAAACCGGTAAATCTAAGGAACAATCATAGAACCAAATAAACTAATTAAACGAATTAAGGAAAAAAAACTGGGCAGCTTGCTCTAAACTCGACCTCCGAGGAAGATTCTCTGGCCTCGCCAGCAGGGTCACCTAGACCTTTATGCTGAATAGATGCAACACAATAAATAGAATAAAATATGATACGATTGAAAATATTGTTTTAACAATTTTGTGAACCGAAATTTTCCATCTTTCTAAAACATTGAATCACTTGTTCATTTAAAATAATCAATTTTACATATTGTGAAATCCATTATTCCTTATTAAATAATCTTTCTAACTAAATTACATAAGTAATCACAAATATACGAATCAACTTAGTCACTATTTTAGAATTTTACTGCATGATCAATCTAATTCAAAATATTCATATCCAATTAGATTGTTTACAGTTTTTAAAATTCCTAACCTGGATTTTTCTTTCATAAATAAATACTTTATATTTTCTTTGAAGATATTTTTAAAATATTCTTCTCTAATAGAGGCTGTCTGTATGCACTCACGCAATTAGTGTATAAAGTCTGTGTTTTGTGCTTCACAACTATGCTTACATTTTACTTTCTTTCTATGAAATCTCTTTAAATATTCTGGACTTTGTCGCTAACCTGTCAGTGCTTAATTTATTCTTTTGTCTCTAGAAATCCTTGTTTAGGAAAAATCCGAAATAATTTTCTTTCGCTGTTATCATTATTCCTGTCGGGCTTGATATTTTGTCATTATTCCTTTTTGCAATAATGTTGTCACGTATTCTAGAAATTAAAGGAAAGTGTAATTTTCCAGATAGATTCTGAATCAGGCGATACTTTATTTAAAGTTTCTGTCAGTAAAATACAGAGCCAAAACATTATGATCACCTACTCAACAACGCGTTGGTCAAATTTGGCTTGCACTGCACCTGCAACTGACCTTGACATGGATGCTACATGTTCTTGTTAGATGACTGGAGATAAGTTGTAGTGAATGTATAAGCAGCGGTCACGAAAAGTCGAGATATCCCGACATTATGGTGTTTGAGCTCCGAATTGTCGCTACATGACATCCCAAATATGCTGTATCGGATTAAGATCCGGAGAGTTATATGGCCAGGGCATTAACTGGAATTCATCCTTATGCACCTCGAGCCATTCCAACACAATTCGAGCCCTGTGACATGGGATATTGTACTGCTGGAAGATACCATTTCCAGTTGGAAAGACACACGCCATGTAAGGATGCAACGGATTCGCAATCATGTGCACTGCGGGAGAAAAAAGGGGGGGGGCAGTTCTATAACTCCCGTTTTACTCTGTCGATTGACGAAATTCAAATTGCGTTCTCCATGTCTCGAAAGCGCGACTTAGGATATGTATTAAATTTATATATGGCATTGTTCTAATATAGATATTTTGACACAAAATCTGACTTTTTCTAAAATGACAGGCCAATCTTTTTTCATATTTCGATTTGACGATTCAAATTATGCCAAACTCAGTAAAGATCGCAAGAGTAGTTTTTAAAAAATGAGCTCTCAAAATGTTAGCTCCTCCATGTTAATTGAATTTGGTATGCATTTATTAATATCTCCTTTTTGATTACACTTACTTGATTCCTTCTTTCACAGTTCGAAATTTAGGTTCACTCAAAATAAGATTCTCCTATTTTTTATGATTTATTTTTTAAATATGTAATTTTAAATAACTTTTATAAATTTTTGGAAAAATGTTTCAATTATAACCTAAAAAAGTTTTACCATCAACTTAAAGTAGATGTACTTCTAAGTATGCGTGCAAAAAATTAAAGCATTTTATTCAAAAATTTTTAAAAATATATGTGAATTTATATGTTGGCTCTTTTTGAAATTTGCTGCATTGTTGAGAGCGAAAATGACATCTAATGTGGTTTACGCTCTTTGCTGAAATTATTTGAAAGTAGGAACGATGTGACTTTTTCTCCCTCCTGCACAATGAAAATGATAGGAGAATAGGTTGCTATGTATTAAGGAGTTCCCCAAGTGAATTATTCTTGACGCAAAATGAAAAAAAATTCGCCAAGTTAAATTTTTGAATTTCTCCCTAAATTTCGTACCAAATTTTACAAAATTTAATATTTAGGCATAATTTGAGTCGTAGAAACAAAATATGTAAAACAATTAGTATGTTATTTCAGAAAAAGATACATTTTGTGACAAAATAACTATGTTATAATAATGCTATATATAAATCTAATATATATCCTAAGTCACGCTTTCGAGACATGAAAAACGCAAATTGAATTTCTCCTCAATCGGCCCAGTAGAAAGGGAGATATAAAACTGCCCCATTCTCGCCCCCCGCAGTATGCACATATTCTGCAGCTTTCATAATCTGATCTATCACAATTAAAGGTTCAAACCCGCCCAGAAGAACGTCCCCCAAAGCGTAATACCGCCACCACCAACCTGTGTATGACCTGCCACACAAGGGGAGAGAAGCCTGGCACAACCATCTATATGATGAACGAGAAGTCCTGACTCATCAGACCAGGCAACTGCTTTTCGCTTACAGTGTCCCCTGAACTGTGTGTACCGAAACACTTGCGCTTGGAACATGCATTGTATTGGGCTCTCAGCTGAACCACTGTCTGGAGCGAATTTCGATGTACGAAGCGTGACTTTATCTGACGTCCTTTTTCTTTAATGAAGCGTGGACTTTGCATAAATACTAACAATGGCAGATCGTGAACAACCTACAGCCTGTCTACCATAAGAAAAGCTCTCACCAGTTAGTCTGCAGCTGTCTGTTGCCACAGAAATGTACCTTCACCCATTTCTCGTAGTGGTGTCTTGAAGATTTACTTTTCAGTTTGCCATCTTGCTGCATTTTAAGATTAACTGGCAACCCTTGATTCGTGCCTATTTGAAATATACTGGTCCTGTTGTTATAGCGACCGCCAGACACTGTGGCGGAGTCTATTCTTCTCGTAGACAGACAGTACTAGTCGTGCAGTACTTCGGAGATACTCGTTTCGAGTCTTCGGGCCATTAAAATCTCCCATCTCTCAAATTCGCTTAAATCAGCACCCTTTCGCATCAGTCCCAAGAATGATTCTTACCTTCTCCAACAGCAGTTAAATACCATTCCCACTTAATCTCGTATCTTTCACGTCAACCAGACGAGTTCACTGAAAAATGTGGGGATGGTCATTATGTTTTGGCTGTCGGTGTGTGCAATAATATAAATATTCGCGCAGTTTTGAAAACGTAAAAATGTTTTTCTATTTTCCCATATTTTCAACATAATAACCAGTCAATACCTTTGTATTTTTTAACTATGTAGTTATATTTATATATTCGTAAACTAGTAAGCTAAAATAAATATTTGATTATTATGCATTTTGTAAAACCTTCTAATTTACATTTCGCTAGCAAGTTTGCTCAGTAGCCGTATTTACTGGAACAAATCAAAGTTTAAAATCTTTCTAATAACAGATCACGTTCCTATTTCACTCATTTTCAAAGTGATTCTAAGAGTATACGTAAAATTTATTTCTCTATCATTCACTGCAAAATAAGAAATGTTTTGCATTCCCGAAGAACTCAGAACGGATAATATTCAACAAAATTTTAATCTGGCTCTTGAACTCTCAAAATAGTAAAAGCTTGTTTACGTTACGTGCACCGTGCGACATGTCGTGAAAGACGATCTACATTTTAAATTACAAAATTTATTTTAAATTGAAATAAACAGATTTTAAATATGCTAGAAGTTATTTACATTATATGATAATTCTAGATAAAAGTCTGTGATTTTAATCCATAATTATATTGACTTCGCATATGAAAATTCTGAATCAGTTGATTACTTCTGCCCCTGATACTCTAAATTAACTTCACTTTTATTTTTGGAGATTTATTTCATTAAATTCTTTCAAGACCTACAAATATAGGAGATTATTTTGGAAACCAGGGCTATCTTTATAGAGAATTTAAGGGAAATTGTGACAAAGAGCCACTCGGTATTCGAAGAGATTTGAGTGAATCTATTGCTCCCCCTCCAGGGATAACTCAAAGCGGGAAAAGAATTTAACGGTTCTTTGGGAAAACTCCTAAATAAATCTACTTCAAACATTCTTGCAGGAAGGAATATCGGAAAAAACTTGAAAATTTTGGAATAGGGTTTATTTTTCTATCAATTCTCTCCTAAGCTGAGTTGTATGTTCGAGTATAAATATCTAAGTAAAAAATGTAGCTACATGCTTGAAATTAAGGGCCCCAGAAACAATTTTCGGTTTATTCTACTACTTTATGACGTTGTTCAGTTAAAGCATGAATTTAGAGATTAACAATATGAAAAAATATATGAAAATTAAAAAAAAAAATAAATATCTGACTTAATAGCGCATTGCGCAAAGAAATGCTTTGCCGCTCATGAAGAACTGAAACCGGGCAATATTCTGCAAAACGGATAACTACAAATTCAAATCTGGCTCTTGGGCTTTCAATATGCTAAAAGCTTGTTTACGCACAGTGCACCAACATGCCGTGAAGGACGATGTACATTTTTTTAAATAGATTTTTGTTAAATGTGCATAATTGGTACTTTATGTAATGTAGATTTTTAGATTCTGTAATGTAATTCTGTAATTTGTCGATAATGTCGATTCTATACTGTCGATAATTTTACTGATAATTTCTTTTTACCGCTTTATAAAAAAGAGAAGGTGTACTGTAATCGCGAAAAATTTCGTTTAACAATTTCAATAGAAATATCTATTTTGACCATATCCAAATCCATCTGAAAGATTTTTTTCCCATGACTTCTGTACATACGGGCAGAATAAAGGACTTTGTTTTTCAAACGGATTGTAAAATGGATTCAAAAGGGATTGTTGGTCTGTTCGTATGCATGTATCTCGCATAATTCAAAAACGATTAGCCGTAGAATGTTGAAATTTTATATGTGGGACTCCTATAACATCTAGTTGTGCACCTCCCTTTTTAAATACAATCCGCATTACCAATCCGCGTGTGTATAATTGGAATTTCAACAGGAGTATTACAATTTTCTTAATTTCATTATCATTGCCTTTCCTACTACGAATTTACGTAATTTTCAAATTGTAATTCTGAGTCTCCTTTTTTGGCATCATTAACTCTTTGAAACCCAAAGCCTTTGCTAACCTCTATGTTAAAATACCGAACCCCCCGAAATATAATTTTCGAGAGTCACAGGAATTTCCTCCCCTCTCCATCCATTAGCGCACAGACGAGTGAAGTTTTCAAATGACATCCTTTTTACTTCTAACAAATAAATACAAGAAACCACAAATAACTCCTTTTAGGACAACCTGTTTGCAGTAAACTGGTACAACGCATTTGGGAAAACTGCATCTGCTACTACACATCTTAGGGGAGAGAGAAAACACCATTGGGATTTCGGCCGTTTGGGGCGGTTTTGGTTGTTTGAATGAAGGGTCGTCTGGGCCGATATGGTCTTCAAAGAGTTAATTTTTACTGCATTGGGAATTTCAGTAGGAGTATTCCCCTTTCATTAGTTTGATTATGTTTAATTAAATCATTAAAAAAAAGGCAAAAGGAAAGTACAAGGTAAGTGGCCGGTACAAGGAAGTCACGTGATGTCCACATCCGATATTTTATCTGCCCAGCGGTCGAGTGGATAACACTGCTATGTACTGGTAATTCGACGCGTGTTTAAAACCCTGGGACCCTGCTAGCTTCATGTGTGTTTTGTGTTTTTTTCATACGTAACGCCAATACTTTCCAATGTCTCTTACTGAAGGCACGCAAGGTTTCCTGCTGTGCAGATGGTATAGCGGTAAGGGAGGCCTATTATGGTACCGAAGGGCCTGGGTTCGAATCCGAGGACGGCATGGATGTTATAAATGTATAGTGAATTGCGTTAAATACATATGGCCCAGCCGAAAGTTCTCTTGTGTGGTTAGGTTATGGAGGTAAGAAAGGAAGGAGGGGCCAACCTCGCACTACGAGTGAAGCACTGCTCCGAGGCTTCGGTCTCCAGATGGGGTGTTTTTTATTTACGTTTAAAAGCTCCCTTGACAAGGGTCTGAAAGTGCAGGGTGTTTATAAAGTCCCGGACCCATTTTGATGTTTAATAACTCATAAAATAAAAAAGATAGATTAAAATTAATAACATAAATGGTTAGATAGACTCAAAAAGTTTCATGACCCTTATCAATGAACTTCCACGTGTGCCCCCTTCGTCGCACGGAGAATATCAAGTCGATATTCAATTTCACGCCAGGTACCGGCAAGCATGTCGGCATCCACAGAGGCTATTGCGGTTGTAATTCTGGCTTTTAAGTCATCAATGTTCGACACTCTCCTCCTGTCAACGTTGTCCTTTAGAAATCCCCAAAGGAAAAAGTTCAGCGGCATTATATCAAGTGATCTGGGCCAAGGAATTGAACCTCCTCGCCCAATTCATCTTCCTGTAAAATGGTCATTCAAAGAACTACGAACGATGGTACCCCAATGAGGTGGTGCACCATCTTGTTGCAAAACAAAATGTGGCTGAAGCTCTTCTAGTTGTGGAAATACGAAGTTTTCCAACATGTCTAAGTATACGACTGATGAGACCATCTTTTCTGCAAAAAAGAAAGGCCCAATGATTCAGTCGTGCATTAGTCCACACCACACATTAACCTTTGTCGAATTCCTTTGTGCCTCACGGTATTCATGGGGGTCTTCAGATCCCTATATGCGCATATTATGGCGATTAACAACGCCAGAAAGATGAAAGGAGGCTTCGTTGGAGAACGTTATGCGCTTCAGAAATTCAGCATTATCTTTTATCCTCCTCAGCATATCTGTTGCGAAGGCTATCCTCCTACATCGCAGGAAAATATATAAGTTATTCTATCAATAAATGCCATAAGTTTGTTTATATCTTCATTATCTTATGAGTTATTAAACATCAAAATGGGTCAGGCACTTTATAAACACCCTGTATTTCGACACATGATAGTTTCATACAAATCGAAAAACGGACACTTCCGCAGAAAAGAAACGTTCATTGTGTGATGGATAAGCAATTTGTATAGTTTAGTGACATTTATGCAAAAATCACATCTTGATTATTTTTCGATAGCTTGCAATAGCTATTTTGATTACAAATTTGTTTTATAAAATTTTAAGCTGTTAAACTACTAAAGTATAGATTAGCAAAAATATTATGCTTAAAGCATGAAAAATACCTTACGGTATTATCTTTAAAATTGTATACGTCTTTCGATACCCTTGATAGAGTATTCGCTACTTTTATTTTATATTCCAAACGCATAGTGAATGCACAGAAATTAAAGATTTGCACATGCCGAAAATGAAAAATATGAAATATGTATGGGTATTTATGCTTATTCTTGCAAAAAGCATGTATCTGCCTTTACGTAAATATTACGTAAACAGAATACGTAAGTATTTATCAAGTATTTATCTGAAATGAAGAATTTATTCATTCATAAACTCCTGTGAGAATTACATTTAATAACATTAGTGAACGTTACATTTAATAAGATTTCTTCACAGTATCTCAATATATAATGATTATAAATATAATCTAAATATATAATAAGAGTAACATTGAATTGTAAACATAAATTAGAAATCCTGTTGACAAATACGTTTATAAAACTATTAAAGCAAGAATTGTTCGTACCGGAAAGCAATCTGTTGAAAGGTATTGCAAAGCAAATTCTATGAGATGCGTACTTAAGGAAGGAATAAAGTAGAGTTTTAGAATATGTAGTGTTGAAATTAAGGGTGAAAAAAATCTGATAAGTATAATTAAAAGAATTATTCCCTTACATTTTATAATAACTTAGTTACAAGTTTTAAATAATATTTAAAAAAAATCTTTTTTTATTCCCTTTCAGAAGTATTCAAGAAAGTTAAGCACATGGAAATGAGCACCAATATTTAACACATTTCACTATTAAAATAATAGGTTCTCTAATTTGAAATGGTCCAAATGAAGCATTAACTACAAATTGACAGATTTTTTAATTTAAAAGATGCCCCAGAAGCTAAAAAAACATGTCATATTTGAGAAAGTATTTTAGGAAGAAGCTGTGTAAATAGAAAAGATATAATGCGTAATTTTAATATTAATAATACAGTAAACTCTGATCTTAACTTTTGTAATCCTTAACCGAATAAAACGAAATTACCTTAAAAATTTTTTCTAATGTAATTAACGAAAACGTGCGAAAACATTTCGTTCAAATTAAAATTTGTGCAAACTGTTCTGTGAAAAGTATAGCATTTAATTCCGTTCAGAATAAAATGTTGTTTAAAAATGTGTTTTCACATTCGTAGGAAACTGAAATATTGTACAAAAAGAAAATATATACATTTATATGTATATTTAAGACGTAACTACAAAATATTTGTATCCGATTGTGTCCAAACCCATTGATCTTAATGGTAAGTCGCTGAATGGTTTGGTCACCACGAAGGGATCTTCAAAAGAGTGTATGGGGAAAACCGGTTAGGGTCTGACCTACGTCTATGAGTTAGGTGGCAGGGAAGAGGGGGGGAAGGACCTCTGAGCACCCGCAGGCTGCTCTTCCTCAAAATTGGGGTGGAAATAGAAATGATGGCCTATATAATTTATGGAAGAATGGCTTTCGCAATAATACTTCAATAAATTACATGGATAAGACAACGGCAACAACAAGAATTCCTCTACGAAGATACCTTTCTCTTCAGGATAGACAGAGAATATGTGTTAGTCTACATTGACATAATGCAATAAATTCAGATCCAATCGTTTTTGTTTATTTATCTTGATGTCTAATAAAACAATCTGAATTAAGAAAAACTTCTGCAAAATTAATCGAAAATGAAGAAACTAGATACATGCAAGCAAAGTTCAGCAGTTGGGTTATTTATCATTTGTTATTTTCTCATAGAATATGAAAGCTAGGATTGATGAAAGCAAATCAACGTAATAAACATTTAAAAAGAGCTATCTGTATAAATAATTGAATTATTGACATAAAAAATGTCTTGAACGATTGTTTTGAATTTTCACGAAGAAAATAACAGTTCTCGCTGGCTCAAGAAGTTTCTGTTTACATCGAAATATACAGATATGGATTTCAACCAATTTTAAACAGGATTCCCAAGCCATTTCTTTACAACTTGCAGGAGTTTATTTCTATTGTAGAGTCATTAGGTTATTTTTGAAGCCGGAAATGTGTTAAGAAAATATGTATATTTTGATTATACCTTCTTCAGATGCCTTTTATGCACATGTATATTTATTTTTTGCATTTCATAAATGTCGTCTGCTCTGCGCGGGGCGACGCAGGGCTGCGGCCTGGCTGCTAGTTGTTAACTCCCGCTGGGTTGATAACCAATTCTGCATGGATATATGAAGTATAGGTAAGAAGCCAACTCAGCAGTTTACCTCCCCTAATCACTCCACCATCTGAGTGACAACTTTGTATACCTTCTCCAGTCTCCAGTTTTCTATTTCTTCGGTTCAACGGTAAAAAGAATAACAATTCTAAATCTACGAGTTCAGATAATGTTCAGATAACGCATATCTGAACATTCAAGCAAGTTAACATGTTATCGTACTCTTGGCTCTTACATGAAAGAAATATAACAAATATCCGAAAAAATTCCCAGCAAAGAGCTCAGAAAATCAAGTAAATATAAAAGCACAGTTTATATATAATGGTATTAAGTATGTAAAAAAGCTCAGTTTATCTTCCCTTTGACACACGTATACGTAAGTGTTGAACTTATTTCAAGAATATTCTTCCTCAGAATGCTTCTTATTCAAAAGAAAAAAAATTCAGGATTAATGTAGTTTAAAAATTGTTACGTTGGAAAGAATCTTCAAAAATGTCCTTCTTTATAAAAGTTCAAAATCTCCAGGTGCATATTTTCTGCTCTTACTGAATAGGCGTTTGAAAGTTACAATAGCCCCTGCGAATTTTAGCTGAAAATTAAAAACAGGAAGTATAGAAGGAGAATTATTTTAATTAAATGATGGTCAGCGAACTGTTGAAATTTCTTCCCGAAGCTGCTTCAGAGAAGCGTGAATGCTATTGCTGAATGGGAAATGGGATTTTTTATGCTTATCTTGCTTACTTTTAAGAACGTTTGGTTGGAAAACTTGTGTGCGCAATGTGTTAGATAAAACGTGTTAAAGAAGAAAGATAAAGGAAACGTAAACTTAATCCAAAAGAAACTTTCTTGAAATTACAAAAAACTTGTGGTTGTAAATTATTCTAAAGAAATTAAAACAACAATGAAAGTGCGAAGAGGAATAAAATACTTCGTTTCTTTTTTTTTTGTTGTTTTGTTTTTCAAATAAACAATATTAAGAAACATATTAATAGATTTTATTGATAGAGATATGAATAAATGTTTGTACAGATACACAGTTATAACACTGATTGACAAGTAGTATATAGTTGTAAATAGGTATATATGGTAACAGTACACAGCTAGACAGTTATGCGTCAATGACAGTGTAACCAAATTGTCGATTTGCTCTAATCTGAATTTATTTGATTTCAAAGTATAAAATGCTGTTAGCAAAGTCTTCTAAACGTTTTAGGTCGTTAACTAACGTATAAGGTATTTTCTTCCTCCTTTCTGCATGCCTTTGTGGCACACTCTCTCGTATTCGGGAGGTCCAGGTTCGAGTCCCTGTGATCGCATTGCTCATTTTTCATATTTCCTACTTAAAAAATACTAATGACTCTACAGTGGCGCCCGAACTGAAAAAAATGGTGGTGAATGATGATTCTTTGCCACCAAGATTTGGCGACTGAGTCCATAATATTCAGTCGCTCTTTAAAAGGGAGAGTATATAAGGCAACTTTTCCTCCTGTCCGCAAGCCTTCGTGGTGTAACAGTAGCACTCTCGGCGCATGTTCGAGAGGTCCAGGTTCGAGTCCCGCTGAGAACATTGCTCATTTCTCACGTCTTCTACTTTAAAAATGCTCACTAGCGGACGAGCGTTAAAGTCGCCGAACACTGGTAGTTCGGTCCGATATTCGAACCTCGAGAACGGGCTGGTTGCATGCGTGGTTCTCTCCGTGTGTACCGCGTATACGAGGAAGTTTCCTTTAGCAAGTTCTCCACGAAGGCATCTCTGCCCTGTCGTAATGTTTTGTCTTAAACACATAAACCTAACCAAATCTACTTCAAAAATCCTAATGACTCCACAATGACGCCTGAATTAAAAGGAGGCGGATGATGAAATCAAAAATTTATAAGGTATTTGGAATACAGTAATTGCGTATCCAGCTTCAAAAGAAAAAAAAACTAATAGCTCTACAAACGTTAAGATACCATGCCGTTTACAATACGCATGGCTTGGCAAGTATTTCCATAGCGCTAGATCTTATCTTCCACAAAGTGTAAATTATAATCAGTTTCCACAGTGTTGCCATTTGCCACGACATAAGATCTTTAATTTGATTTTCATACTCAAAATATTTCATATTTAATATAAAGTTATATTCAAAACATTTCATATTCAAAATATTTCATATTTAATAATATTTCATACTCAATTTTCACTCGACGGTGAAAATTCAATTAGGTCGACCATAATTATGTATTTTCACCAAAAATGATCTTAGGTATTAAATTGTTAATTACCTAAAGGCTAGAGGAGAAAATCTCATTCTGAATTAAGTAAGCGTGAATTTTATTTTTAAACATTCGCAGGATAAGTAATCAACGAAGAAGCAAAAAGGTTTTTCATTCGAAAGTATCAAACCAAATGCCGCAATAAAATTTATAAAAATCTTACAAATTCAGGCATGATCATCGTACGCGTATCCGGAGAAAATATCCAATACTAAAGTAAAAGAAGAGAGTTAAATTCTAAGCAAGTACAAGCTCAACAGAGATGAATATATGTTTAATGTTATAACGTTTCGTATTCTTTGGTGACAATAAATGTACGAAACATTTTAAGACAAAAGTGAATTATCACCATGTTTGTAAAGTACGGCAAAGACTGAGACCCTTTTATTTAACTCAAGTAAAAGCTAACAGAAGGCACCATTAGTGCTTGCAGAAGCCAGCATTCATGGCTTAAATTTAAGATAATGAATTTGACTTAAGTAAGTAAAAATAAGTTGGCCTATTGACTACACAAATATAGTAACGCGTATGTTGACTGTGATCTAAAGCCGTCGTGAAAAGCTTGATAGCGAGAATAACGCAACACCGCAGAACACTACTCTCTAGAGAATCTAATTAATAATGCGGCCCTCAACAGGCAGAACAGGCTTTGTTTGATTCCACCCTAAAGCCTTCTTTTAAATACTGGCTCCTTTCTACATCATTTCAATGTCAAGCGAGTTTGAAATTTACATTCTAGCAGGAAAATCGGTAAGGAAAAGGATGGAAAAACGAATTAACATGAAATAACCGGTTAATAAATAAGCTAAGCGGCACATTACAACGTGAAAAAAGTATTTTTGTCAGCGATATAGACGAGTTTTATTTTTAATACAGAAAACACTACGATGCACGAATATCTGAAAACAAAATTAGAATACATTTAACAGAGAATCAGCTCATACACAAATATTGAACTCAAAATAACAGCAATGTCACAAAGATCTGAAAGCTAAACATTTTAACAAACATAAAAGCTTTTTAAAAATGAATCATAGGGAGTATTTTATGCTGATAGCTTTTTGCTGCATAATTTAATTTAAAACCTGCGAAAAAGGAAACAAAAATTAGAAAAAAACTATCTTCATCCAACAGAAAATAAACTCAAACAAGAACTCCGAAATTAGTGAAAGAGAAAAGAATATTAGAACATTAGAATATGACTAAATCTATTATTTCAAAAGTAATAAGTAAAACTAAGCAAAATATATGAAGAGAACATTCAAATTCAGAAAATGCCAATATGTATCTGTCTCTACGCACACCTACATTTAAACAAAAGCTTAATATTGTTGAGTTCTACGGGTTCTTGGAGTGATTGACGACAACACTTGAAGAAGAATCAAAACACAATTTATTAGCCTCTGTTACACAGGAGAGTTCCAAAAACAGGTTTACAGCCGTTGAAAAACTACGATAAACATGCTGAAACAATCAGCAACACAGTTAGGCTATGACGGTGAGGACAGCTTCACGGCAAAGCATTCAAGTACAGCTCCCGACTCGGTTCGGTCGCTCTCTGAACTCTACGTACTCCCTATACTGTCCACGATATAACTCAAGATACACTGAGGATAAACGGCACACTGCGGTTTATATAGCTTTTAATCTGCCTTGGAGAATATTCTGGGGCAAACCGGTAAGAATTTGTTCCAGAATGTTCTCGCTGCGTCTGTAGCATACCGCCAGTTTTCTCCCCAAATGGGCGATTTTGGGCCAAATCTAGCAACCCTAAGCCCGCTTTGGACATTTCGTAACAATAGCTTCGCTGTAAATGTGACAAATTATGCATGGTTTTGTTTTGATTTCGTATGCAAAAATCACATTATGTTTCTTTTTTCGTTTACATGGAATTCTGAATAATATTAAATTTTAATTCATCGATAGGTTTTATATAAATTTCCAGTACATGGAGTTCTTCAATGTGTGGACGGAGAATTTGTTTGCAACTATTCTATTGCCTCTGTGCATATAATGTATGTATAGGAGAAGAAAAAGATTCGCGTTGGAAATATCTGCTACAAATAAATTGTAAATAATTGCTAATAGAGCGACATGCGAGAGTAAGGTGTATAAATCACCTACTATTGTGAATGTCATGTTATATACAGTTTAGAAGGAATTGTGTACCAAGTGTTGGCAGAAATTTTTCAACTAAAGTAGCAAAAGAAGACTGAAAAAGTCGCAAAAATCGCAAATGACGTCAGAGATGACGTGATTTTTGTGACGTCATAGCAACGCATGCTCACATGACATTTGACGTCATTACAAATTTACTGTCTATTGGTTCCGTAAGTTACTAAATTCAATTCTTAGTCTTTTTAATTACGGATCTTAGCTTTAACGAAAATTTTAAAACTGTGTTGCTCATTTTCAATTGTTTAATCATCCATTTCTTTTTTAATTAATTCTCATCTAATTTAGGTTTATATTTTTAAATTAATTTGCGCATATTCATTCTTAAGAGATTCCTCAAGTTTAGACTCTTAGCGCTTTGGTACTAAATTTTTTTGAGTTTTTTTTTCTTGATTGGGAACATTTTAATTGAGGAATGCTTTTCAAAGAGATTTCCGTTCTGCGTACTGCATTTATTTCAGATTCTGATAACTTAAATAAGCGTTGTTCTTTCACTGTTAAATTTATTTTTGTTGATACTGAGAAAAATGCCGTTGCTTTGATTTTTAAGTCACTTCCATTGCTTAGTTCTTAGCAATATTATAATGAGGAGAAAGAATTTCATTTCTTTCTCCGTCTGGGTACTCAATATACGGCGCGCAATCTGCAAGTTCTTTTGCTCCATTCATTATCACCATACAAGTGAGGGGGGGGGCTAACTTAAAAGCAAAACGCACAGGTGAGGATGGGGGAAATGAGAGGTCCTGAAGCAGCTTGTTTTCTTTTCCCCTTCCCCTACCTCCTTCTCGTTATACCGGCGCCAGGCTGGGCAGCCTTGAAAAGGAAAGCCCATATGTATGCAAGATTTGCCAGATGTCAACTTCTGTTTAAGCCTAAATAAACTATTATATAAATAAATTGATAAAAATAATAAATTTAAAAAACAATTTTATGTGAATTATTTCTAACTGATGCATTATTTTAACATAAAAGCATTTTACGATATATTAAAGAAAATCTTTGAATCCGAAAAATTCGCAAAAATTTCGCAAAATCGCAAATACTAAAAGTTTAGTAGCGAAGGTTGTCAAAAGTCGCAAATTTTCGAAAAATCGCACGATTTGGCAACTCTCTGTGTATCTGTAAGAATCATCCATTGAAAATGCTTATGGTATTCTTAGTGGTGAGAGTAGGACTTAGAAAAATGAACTTTGAAACCAATAATGCTGTTTAAGACCTTCCGATTAATCAAACAGACTTGTCAAACAGACTTGTCCTTAATCAAACAGACTTGAGAAAGGACTATGAGACTGCATATGGTGGAAAGCAAACATTACGTTAAAGCTGGGGTATATATTTCACTTAGTAACTATTCTCACTACTGCTCTTGGGAGACATGATTCTTAACCAACAGCTACTTAGCCGTCAGCTGTTACACAATGGGATATTATCCGACATATCAATTTAACCGGGACATGTTTGGCTGACATGTTTTCCTTAATCGATACGTGCACGTAAAGATGTTTCGATAAAAAAACATTCATACTTAACTCAGCAAAGGCCCTTTCTAAGGCTCCTCGTGTATGGACAAATACCTCATTCCCCCCCATTATTTAACCTAGTGAAAAGTAAAAATAATTAAAGACTTGGTGCACAAATAACAAATCAAGTTAGAAGAAATGTTTTACAACATGTAGCAGCGGTTCTCAACCTTTGAACTAACGCGTACCATCTAAACTAAAACTGAAACATTTTAGTACCGCCACTACATTTTACAATGATAATTTTTCATTTTCTTAATAGAAATATTTTTAAAACTATATATTTCGCTATTTGTATTAAATATGCATACGGAAAAAATGTTAGATTAAAAATTGGTTGCCATTTCAATTATATTCATAATAATTTATAAAATTTAAGCTGTAATATTCGAATTCTAAAATTTAATGGGAAATTAGGGTCTGTTTAAGGGATATCAGTTGGTTTGTCTAGCCTTATTTCATTTAGCTTTAACCGTAACTAGGAACCACTTTTAATTTTGCTCTGCAATTATTTTTTAAATAAAAAAAGGAAGAAAATCCTTGTTCACACAAACAGGTTGTGCAAAAAGGCAATAAAAATTTAGTAGCTTTATTTGAAATGTATTTTTATTATTTTTTTGTTTCAGCCCAAAAGTTAAAAAGTGTGTTATTTTTTAAATCTTCAGTTCAAGTTCGATCACAGGAAATTCTATCAATTTTTTTTCCGCACGTAATTTTTTAACTTTATAGTTAAAAATACTTTGCTTCTTTGCGTACCACCGGTTGAGAATCCTGACATTATAGTACATGAATAGTTAAATGGTTTAAAAGAAATCCGATGCATGCCATAAAACCGCTGGTAGGAGGTGTTAGCAAATTAATATAAATAAGATTTAGTTTGGTTTATTTGACTCCGGCAAAGAAGTCGAACGCAGGTCGAACTACCAACGTTTAGCAATTTCACCGCTCGGCCGCTTGTGGGCTGATACAAATAAGGAACGTGATTGATGATTTTATTTACCAGTGCCGTCAGCTTTGTTACCATTATCGTTTGGTTACTTAAAATGGCAGAGCAAACGAGAGATATCTGCCTAAGAAATGTCTTCGTGGATGACTTTTTAAGGGAAATTGCCTTTACGTTATGCATGGGAAAACCACAAAACTTAACCATGCTGTCAGCCCGTTCGCCTGGATTTGAGCCTGGGCGAAATAAGAATATTTAGCATTTTGTAACCTATTGACCATGGGTGGGTCCTTCTATTATTGGGTAAGTGCAAAAGTTCTACCCGTTTGCATAACCGATAAAGAAGAGCAAATAAACGCAAAATGAACAGTACCTATTATTGTGCATAATCCCCATTGTCATCCTCGACCTTCTGCGATCTTTCTGGTAGGAGATGAATCCCACGGCGGTAAAATTGCGGCGGTTTCCAGTGAAAAAAAAGTCTTGGATGGCAGTTTTCCCAGCTTTAAGATCATCAGAGATTTTCTGACTGAAGGAATTGTTCAACGCACGAAACAGGTGATAGACAGTTGGTACCAAGTCAGGAGAATAGGGAGAATAGGGTAAAACCCCTAACCGAAGCCGAGTAACCTTTGGCGAGTGGTGATAGCAGCATGTGGTCTGGCGTTATCATGATGGAAGATAACACCACGACGATTGATGAGACATGGCCGCTTTGCTACCAAATATGAATGCAGCCTATTTAACTGTAGACAGTAGAAGGCAGCAGTGATAGTTTGGTTGAGTAGCAGGAACTCCCAGTGAATTATTCCCTGCACATCGCACCACACACTCAATAACACCTTCTTGGGATGAAGTTCGGCTTTCGAAGTCTATGCAAGCGGATCAGGAGGGCGACACACACTCCTACGACGCTGTATGTTACGGTATGTAACCCACTTCTCATGTCCTGCTACAATTCGTGTCAAGAATGGGTCGTTTTTGTACCGAGACAGCAAGGAAACACAGGTGGCAATTCGGGCATCCAGTTGATTAGCTATTAGGTTATGTGGAACCCAACGATCCAACTTTCTTGCAAACCCCAACTGAACCAGCCGTCTCTCGACCATTGTTCTCTGTACGTTGAAGGTCTCCGCTAATTCTTGAACGGTTTGGTCGGGTTGTTGTTCCTTATGGGCTGGTCAATATTATCTTCTCCAACGTTTGATGGCCATCCACTCCTAGCCTGATCTTGGCAGCTTCTATCTGCTTCTCTAAATTTGCGAAACCATCGACGACCTGTGCTTTCGTCTATTGCATCCTTCCCATAAACTTTACAAATATTGTGACATGCTGCTGCCGTACTCTTTTTATCGAACACGTATAACAAACAGTGTCCTATATGCTTCTTCTCTCTTTCCATGTTACACCTTCTGAGATTTTTTTAAGATGATTTATAAGGTATATCTCCCACATTCTTAGCGTGCCTTCGTGATGCAATGGTCAGCACACTGAGCCGGTATTTCAGAGGTCCGTGGTTCGATCCCCGGCGAAGGCAATGCATATTTTTCATCTCTCCTGCTTGTAATTAACCTAATGTCTGTACAGTGGCGCCCGAACTGAAAGGGTTGTGGATGATGACTCTCCACACCCAGGATTTGGTGACTAGGTCCCCTAAAACCCTAGTCGCCCTTTAAAAAGGGGAGTATATAAGGTATATCTCCCCCATTCTTAGCGTGCCTTCTTGGTGTAATGGTCAGCCCACTGAGCCGGTATTTAAGAGGTCCGGGGTTCGATCCCCGGCTAAGGCAATGCATATTTTTCATCTCTCCTGCTTGTAATTAACCTAATGTCTCTACAGATTAAATATGCGAGACAAGATGAATTTATATACGAAGCATCCACACGTTTAATTGGCCGACGATTTTTGTCATTACATTGTCATGTGAGACGTCAATTCCGTTGCAAATTTGCTTATCCAAAAACGGGTAGAACGTTTGCACTCACCTGATACTACTGTGAGAAAGTAAAATTAAAAACGTATTATTCTTATGTACTGGAATTTTGACATGTAGCAGAAATACATATAAATATATATATTGGCTATATATGTTTGTCGACACACTTGATAGCATTTATTATTTATTAACGATTTATTTATTATTCTTTTTTTATTGTACATCATATCATATATAACATTCTCTTTTAACCTGTTTTATTACTTGTAAAGAATGTCATGAATTATTTATACTATATTTAGCATCAAATAAAGATAAAAATGTGGTATTTGTCCATAAAGCTCTCCTTGCATATCGTAAAACAGACTGTAAGAAGTATGTGAAATTTTTATTAAGAGATATTCGGATGTCGGCTAAATAGATGTGTCGTCTGAATGCCCCGTCGGCTAAATATTCGGTTGAATAAATGATTGCTGGTTGTGTGTTCGCGTCTGTTCGTCTTGTATGTGTACATAAATAGAGAAAATAAATTATAAGAAAAAAGGTTTTTTCAGTTAGAAGCAATTTTTTTAAATTAACGTAATATATATGTACATAAAGAAGAAAGTCCGTGTATTTGTTCTCTAATAACTCAGTCACTAATATAGCTATCGTCACCAAACGTTCTACAATTCTTTTCTGGGTCCTGGAAAAGGTCGACGTACACTTTTAAAAAAAAAAAAAAAAAAAAAAAAAAAAGCTAAAATTGAAATATTAATTAAAAACTTATAAAAACCATATAAACCCTCATTTTTCCGCGTGGCAACAGTGTTGCGCTTTTCAGATAAAAATGCTTTATTTCGAAAAGTATTGCTACTGCTCGCTTTCAAATCATAGAGTTTGTTAATCAAAAATTTGTAAATTTTACAAAATCTATGCATGTAAAGAAAATGTTCGTTTATTTGTTTGTTGACGTTATTGATTTCTGATTAATTATGATCCATTTTTTGCCACATTTAATCGGCTAAAACTGAATATAAATGAAATATTGGATGGAACTTGAGCTTTTACAACCATTTGATTAGAAAGACGAAAATTATTGAAAACTGCGTGCCATTGTTGCTGATATAATGAGAAAGAATTAGTTTATTTTTCTGTCGAAATTTTTTATGTGGCTTTCATATCGCATCAGACTGAAAAATGTATGACTGTAAATCGCATTTTTTTGTATCGCTATATTAGAGAAGGATTACAGCGGTATCGTTCCCTCTGTTGCTAGATGCATTACTCTCAATCTAACTTAACTGGCATAGGGTATTTCCGTTAGTAACAAATAAAGAACTAAACTTTCAACAAATGAATGAATGAATAAAATGAAAGCAGAAATTAGAATCAACTGAATAAAAATTTAAAGTGCGATGGAAAGTTAATCGGACATACTTATGTATTTTATAAGGTCACCCGCTAAAAACCTTTTAACGAAATTCCTAGTGCAGTTGGAAGATTAAGTGATGCCATTCGCTGAAAGCAAATATTTTTAGAAAGTGACTAGCGAAGCCAGATAAATTTGACACGTAATTTTTATAAGTTTAAATCGATTAAACAACATGTTTATCGTTTCGATTAAAACTAACCGCAGAGGAAATCAAACTACTAAGGAACTTGATAGAACACATCGGCGCAGAGGAAGAACTAAAAAAAAAGGGAACCGGTTAATTGATAATTAAGCGTAAAGATTAAAACTGAACTTAATTCCAAGCAGCAAAGCCGAGATCACTTTTAGAAGCAGCGTCTGGGAGTGTTGTTTAACAGCTGACTGAACTTTACTTCCTGTCGAATCGTGACCAAGAATCCGCCAGGGGTGGAGAAGGATCTAGACATTGCTCCGTTTCGCTTCACTTGTATTTTGTGCGCCAAGAATGTCTAAGCTATGCTCCTCTCGCTGTTGATATTCAGTGGTTTCGTGTTTCGTCGCTGTTGCCTTGGCATCATTTGCATTAAACCTCTTGAGATGGAAGTCTCTAAGAAAATGAATATTTTTTGGCGGGGTTCGTGAAGCTGAACTTCTTTTCTTTAGATAGTTAAAAAATTCTGGCTTAAATAAAAGAATCTTAGATACTCAGAATTATTTGCCTAAAATACCAGCGAAATGGAGAGCTGGTAATATTCAGCTGGCATAAAAACTGTTTTAAAGCTGTATTGTTCTCACAAAATTACAGCATGAATGTTATAAATAAGCATATCCACATACAAATCGAAGGGAAATTAAGTAATTATTGTTACACTTCTGTTGAGTGCCAGAAGCATATATATTAGTGGTACTACCACTAATACTACTACTACTTGCATATATATTAGTGGTAATACCACTAATATATATGCAAGATAAAAAATATGAAAGCAAACTTCTAATGGATCTAACCTCTTTTTGGGGACTTCCTCTCTCTGTAAGGATTTTAAGTTCACTAACGTTTATTTTCAAACTTTACTATCACCTCTTATTTTCCACTTCCCGCCAGAATTAACTCGTGAATATGTTTATGCAAATTGTACTTGCTAACGCATAAGTATTTAAGTTGTGGCTTTTTGCCAAGAGTAGCGTAGTAGGAGGAAGGAGAGAGAGCCCTCTTGCTACGAGTCTTCACGCGAGCTTGCCATCAGTTACTGTCCGCCTTTAAGGCCAGAAGTTTAATCCTCTTGAAAGCTAAAGACGTATTGCAGTTTTCCGCAGTTTGCGTATTACAGACGTAGTAATTTAAAAGGCTAGTCTTAGTGCTAATCATCTGTGTAAATTATTAAAAGTTAGCTCTTATTTAAATTTTAGCTAGTTACTAGTCTTATATTCTTTAACGTTCAGGCCACAAGTGGTTGGTCTTTGTATCCCGAAGAGCGGGAACGTCTGTAAAATCGATAAGCAAATAAAGGAGAATTTTAACTCTTCTTGTCTTTGTTGTATCTTCTACACATTGACGAACATAGCTTTTAGTAAGCTCTCCGTTCCTACTCAGGACTCCAGTTCTGTTTGCAAAATCAACTAGAAGAATCAGGATTCCTAATATCTCTATCTTAAAAATAGTGCTATAAGTCTGTGTAATTCAAATTAATCATTATATCCTACGTAACGCTTAAGGAGATAGCTCTTGACCAGTGAAATAATTGTAAACCAAAATATTTTTAACTCGAACTGACACTTTTTGATTCCCTCCCTTCTTCCTTTGAATTGCTGCGACACTTCCGCTTACGCTTTCCTCCTGGCAATGCGCTCTTGCAAACATCTATGGGCTACTATGCTTTCCTCTCTAAGATGACATCTTGCTTTTCAACCTGTGTATATAAAAATTATTGTTATTCTTATGATAAAAAAGTATATTGCTTATAAAGAGATGAATTTGTTGTGCCTAAAAATGAAGTTGGTGATTCCCCGAATACAGTTTTGTCAATGTCATCTTCCTGCCTTTCCATTCAGCCAACACGACTACGTAGTAAAATATGACATATATATATAGAAAAGATATAATAAATTTAGAACCTAAGCAAAAGAGACAGGAAATTAATGAAGAATAAGTAGAATCTCTAAACAATCTCCCTATTAAAATATAAAAAAGATCCAGTCCAAATCAGTGTATTTAAACCAGAAGAAAACCCTAAAACCAAAATACAAAAATGTATTAAAAAAGAAAAGGAGGAGGAGCCCATTCAAAATCTGAATCAACGTTATCAAGAGGAGGTCGATCAGATCTCAACTGAGTCAATTTCCTAGGAAAACCACTCTGTTTCTGTTCACCCAAAGTAGCTGCTGAATTTTTTAAAATTATTCAATCATTATAGTTCTTAAGATTTCAAACGCCTCTTCCACACAGTAGAAATTCCAATCAATAATAAACTCTGAATTATATATATATATATATATCTATATATCATTTATATTCATATAATAAATTAAAATTATACACTTAATTTCATTTATTGTATGTATAATAATGCGTAATTTTATGTTAAATTATGCCCATATTAATATACAATATATATATACATATAATTTTTGACTCATGCCTAATTGGTTACTTATGTTTATTTGCACATTAGCCTTACCAAGTTTTGTAAAGTTTATTCAGTAGTGCTTTTATTTGCTTTAAATTTATGGCAGGCACGTCGGGAAAAGAAACGATAAGAATTGAGACCAACTATATTATAAAGTTTCTTTTATTTTTCTGTTAATGTTTTATCGCTTCTGTCTCAATTATTGTCGTTTGACGAAATGTGTAATGGAGTTTAGCTATACCCGATTTTTTCACGCTTTTCCCTTGATAAATCCGTGACTATCTTTGAGTTAGGCTAAATTGCCATTTACTGCCATTCATTGCTATTTATTCTTGTGTTTTAATACTTAATTTTTTACGTGTTTAAAAGATTTTTTTAATGTTGAACTTTTCAATACCTATTTTTTGGTTTTTAATTTTTTACAACTGCTTTTGCTTTTTAGTTATGTTTTTGTTCAAGTTTTTTAACTAACTAAGATGAAAACTAATATGATATCAAATTTACTTTTAGGCGATTGCTTTTAGAATTTTACTCCTTTTGCTTATCTTTAATTTTTATTTTGCAGCTCAATGCGCAAAATTCTTGACCAAATAGGTCTCTATGTTCTTTTACTACTTTCTATAAATTATATATATAT